>CM043370.1:1148809-1388809 GCA_023718395.1 Leucaspius delineatus
GGAAAGTGTCAATTGCGTGTGTCTCACGGTGAATGCGTGAGAGTTGGCAGCTCACGTGTTCAATCAGGAATAATGAGCTGAGTGACATACAGATCCGTGTTACACACACACACACACACACACACACACACACTGATTGATGATGAATATCGCTGTAGTTTTGCTGTTGTCTTCATGTTAGATTGTGTGTGAAGGGCTGCAGATGTCGGCGATCTGACTGGATGTCTTGATGATGTATTGCCCCAAAGTTCTGTTTCATTATATGTTTTAAATATGTTATTGTTTATGGTGTAAAGAGATGAATCCCTCTCCTGTATTCCAGTTCATTAAGTGATCATGGAATTCCATGTTTTCCAAAGGGATTCACTTCACTCGTTCTCCCTGGTGTTCGTCAGTCAGTGTTTACGGCGCCCTCTGCTGGTCACTGCCAGTCCTGCACTGATCCAGGGTCTGTTCTTATCATCATTAAGTGTTGAATTATTCGGTGTGGTCTGGAGGAGATTGTGTGTTTTTAAGATTTGGTGTGTATAAATTCATTCCTCGCAAGTAAAGAGTCACTGGACCTCCCCCCCCCCCCCCCTCTCTCTCTCTCTCTCTCTCTCTCTCTCTCTCTCTCTCTCTCTCTCTCTCTCTCTCTCTCATTTTAGTAATCATCATAAATGAGGTATCATTCGAAAGGTCTCTCACACAATATCTGATGTATTAATTACTGAGATGTTTCAAAGTAAAGCATATCTTTAAAAGTGTGGTTTAATTCAGTGTTATATTTGAGTGAAATGTATTGCAAAGGAATCTTCAACTAAATAGATTTTACTCAACCTTTTACTAGACAAGTTAAAATTACTCATTTTCTTTATTACTTTCGCTTGACTTAGTTGAGTAGAGTTTACTTAATTCCACATGTGAGATTTACTTTAAAGAAACTTGCCAAAGAAAAATGGAGTAAATTTTACTTTAATAATTACCGTTCGAACATTACTACATTTTTAATGTGTCTGAGAAATCTCTTCTTCTCACCAAAGCTGCCTTTATTTGATCATAAATACAGTAAAACAGTGAAATATGATTCCAATGTAAATCATCTGTTTTCTAATATGATGATGTGATGCTCAAGAAACACTTATGATTATTATCAGTGTTGGAAACAGTTTTGCTGCTTCCTGTTCAGATTGTTTTATAACCTGTGATCATTTTTTCAGGATTATTTGATGAATAAGTTTTTAAAAAAGAACAGCATTTACTCAAAATAGAAATCTTTTCTATCAATTTTTATCAATTTAACACACCCTTGCTAAATAAAACTATTAATTTCTTTCAAAAAAAGAAAGAAAAAAAGACTGACCTGAAACTTTTGAACATTGTTACAAAATATTTTAAATAAATGCTGTTCTTTTTTAACTGTTTATTAATCAAATAATCTAAATATAAATATAATATAAACAATCTGAAGCAGCACAACAGTTTTCAACACTGATAATAATCATAAATGTTTCTTGATCATCAAATCCTCATATTAGAGTGATTTGTGAAGGATCATGTGACACTGAAGACTGGAGTAATGACGCTGAACATTCAGCTTTGATCACAGGAATAAATTACACTTTACTATACAGTATATTTACATAGAGAACAGATGACTTACACTGGAATCATATTTCACTGTTTTATTGTATTTTTGATCAAATAAACGCAGCCTTAGTGAGCAGAAGAGACTCTTTCAGAGACATTAAAATAGTAATGTTTCCAAACTGTCGACAGGCGTACTGTATATGCATATTTTGCAATAAACTCAAAATATATTGTTTTTATATATATAATCAACATTTGTAAATGAGTAGTTTCATATTTCTCCATTGATTTTAATTTGAGTGCAATGCTCATGGGTTCTTCCCTCCCTAAAGCCGATAAGTTCACAGTCTTGGTCAAAAACTTCTGTAATGTTGTGATTCTCCTCATAGCTGGTCGATTCGGTTCATGGCTTATAACACTTTAGCAAAGAATATTTTTAAATCCCTGTGGGAGAAATTAATGGAAAAAAAATCAGTGCCGCTGGAAAAGGGGGCGGGGACTAGTTTAACTCCTTTCAACAAGCTCCTCCCCTTTGTGGGCGGAGTCTTGTTTCACATTTGACAAAATCTAATTTTTCAGAACAGAATCAAATCTTTTTCTAAACTTGAGAAAGCACATAAAGGTCTGAGACTGAAGGTTTTACATTTGAAGACTGTTTTCTGATAGGAGTGTGTGATATTATGACATGAAGAAGCATAAAAATAAAATAAAATAAATACTAAATCAGTGGAGTGCCTGTCAGCCGGTGCTGTTCTTCGGTAAAGCGCTCAACAAAATCTCACGCAAAACTACATTTTTGCAATAGCAACTTCAAATTTGGAACACAACTTGATTAGATACGCCTTTAGTTGAGCAATTTTAGAGTCCAAATTAGTTTGTAAAATATGTAGAATATAAATGTTTAGTTCAGTACATCTGCTTTAGAGTAAACTTTTACATTTTTATTTTTTTATTGCTTTTGCTTCAGCAATAATCTGCCGAGTGTCTTAAAGGGGATATATCATGAAATCTGACTTTCTCCGTGTTTCAGTGCTGTAATCTGTGCTTCTACCGACACAGAACACGTGAAAAGTGAAACCCAGTAACTGTGTTCTGGTGAGTCTTTCTCTGCAAGCGTGTTAGAAAATAATCCAGATTTCTTCTCCTTCTGACGTATGAAGAGGATCTTATTATAATATCACCGGCCCTTAATCTGCACGTTTACACACACCAGCCGACATTTGGTTCCACACGCAACAACAGAGACCAGTTCTAACGCACTGATGAAGATCCAGCAGAGCCTGAAGCTGTTGTGTGGTTGAGCACAGACGAGCACTGAACACTATTGACCAGAACATGTCACCGCTGTCTTATAAAGACCTCAGGAACTGTGGACACTTGTGGAGAAGTTCAACATGATGATGAGATGATCAGTGTAACTCCACAACAACTACAGAAATGTCTCCACTAACATTCAGAAGCTCTTCCTGAGTCTCTCCGTAAGGCTGCACTCGCTACTGGTTATTCTGGGATTCTGGATGAGTGAGATTGGCCTGTTCTGTTGTAGAGCTGGTAAGTCCCGCCCCTTCCTCTAACCCCGCTGGACCTCTAGGTTGAAAAATCGTCAATGCAAGTGAATGGGAGAAAATAATTATTTTCTGGTCCCGTTTGAATTGTGCCATGAATGTGAACATATGTTGTCTGTGAATTTTTTATATAACTTTTCATGTTACGAGTTTGACAGTATATGGTATGATTCTTTGGCTAGCAGTTGTGGAAAAGACATAACGAGAAAGACTACATGTCGCCTATGTGACGTCACCACATAAAGTTGACTTACCCGTGGTTTTCGCCAACCTCAACGATTTTGTCCTCTCCCTGAAAGAAGGCGGTGAAGTGCACCAAAGACACAGCCATGTTTAGCGGGATCCGTGAGCTAGTCCGTGTGCGAGTGGTGTTGACGTTTCAAACGCATCGAAAGCAGCGAAGAGTTGTAGTCCACAAAGTGCTCTCACACAAAGTCTAACCGTATCAAACTTCTACCCGCTAAATTCTAGCATTCTTTACACGAAAAGTTATATAAAAAATTCACAGACAACATATTTTCACATTCATGGCAAAATTCAAACGGGACCAGAGAATAATTATTTTCTCCCATTCACTTGCATTGACGATTTTTCAACCTAGAGGTCCAGCGGGGTTAGCGAAAGGGGCGGGACTTACCAGCTCTATTGCCGGAGTTTCTGAAGCTCGTGTAAAGACTCCGCCCTCTTCTGAACGGAGGCGGAGCTAAAGCTCATTTACATTTAATGGGACACACACACAAATGGTAAGTTTTTCCTCACACTCAAAAAGGGGCAAATTTGACAAACTATAATAAATGATCCGGGGTGATTTTGAGCTGAAACTTCACAGACACATTCTGAGGACACCAGAGATTTATAATTCATCTTGTGAAAAGGGGCATAATATGTCACCTTTAAAACAGGTCTGAATTCATGAATTACAACCATTTAAGTTTGGATTAATCACAGGTTATGATATATCATGTACAAAGACACGCATTACACACACTGGTTAAAGCATGAACAGCAGAGGTGACTCCAGATTCAGTCATTTGATGTGTGTGTGTGTCTGTGTGTGTTAAAGAGCTGACCTTCACTGTTATACATGTGTGTGTGTGTGTGTGTGTCTGTGTGTGTGTGTGTGTGTGTGTGTGTGTGTGTGTGTGTGTGTGTGTGTGTGTGTGTGTGTGTGTGTGTGTGTGTTAGAGAGCTGACCTTGACGCTGATGACGGTGTTCAGGACTTTGGTCTGCGTGGCTTCGGTCAGGGGGTTTCTGCGGTGTAACTCCTGCGGAGGAACTCGATAGAAACAGGGATGCCGGCTGGTCATTCTCAGCTTCTCTCGTCGGTCGGTGTCTTCAACACTGAAGACCGGTCCTCTTCAGCTCACTGTAACCAGCTGATAAACTCTTACTGTAACCAGCTGATAAACTCTTACTGTAACCAGCTGATAAACTCTTACTTTAGGGACGTTTCGATCGCTAGGCTACGTGTGTGTGTTTGTTCTTCATTTCTTCCACACATGTCATCGCTGAGCAACTGTGCAACAGGTCTCGCTCTCATCTATTATTCACTTCATTTTCTTTTCCTTTTTATCTCTGGCTTCCTTCCCTCTCAAATGTGATCCGGCTCTTTAAACGCTCTCAGGCGGACCTCATCAATAATTCATCTCAGGTTCGGGTGTGTAGAATATGTTGACATGTAGGCTACTTGCAGAGAAGTAGAAGTAGAAGTCAGCTGTTCAATGCCTCAACCTCACGCTTTTACACTTTCTCAGTGTGTGTAAACCTACCTCGGGTTCAGAGTATTTATTTGTTCCCACATTAATATCACACGTCGAGTGCAATTATGTAGTTTTGTTTCATTAATACAGTGTTTACTTTTTTCTAGATTTCCCCAGAAAGAATGGAAGTGAAAAGTGACAACATGCCCCATATGTGGAGCACATTATAACATGACCATATGACAGATTAAAATGATATCTGATCTAATAAAAAAATATACAAGACAAACTAAAATATTTTCTCAATAAAATACAATTATTAACTTTTTCATATAAAATAACGGCTAAATATTTTTTGTGTTTGACAACAAACGCAGTGTGACAACATGCCCCGCCTGCACAGCTGTGTGTTCTGCTGGTTAGATCAGCATTAAATAACTATCTCAACTGTTAAATAACAGATAGAAGATTAAAATAATATCGGATTTTTTTTTTTTTATGAACAGAAAAAAAAAAACACAGATTAAACATTTACTTCAGTAAGAAATGTACTTTTATGGTTAAATAAATGTTCAGGTTAAATAAATAAAACTGGCCAATGCGTGTAAAAAAGCAAGCCTAAGACACTCCTCTAATGCAAGAATTATTAAATATCGATGGAAAGCACCTTTTACTTTCTTTTTGCTTCAGAAATATAGAATCATTACCAATTCCCTTTTTTGGCAAAATTATGTATCTTGCAATAATTACACACTATTCTACTGTTTCTACTTATTCATAATAATAATAATAACAATAATAATATATATCCCATATTAAACAGCAATGAACCTTTATAATGTGTAAATATTATTGCAGTAATTGTGTCAAACTTGGAGTAAAGATGTAATCGGATTCAAGAAAGGAGCTATGACAATAATAGTAGTTATTATTATTAATTGGCTATGGCTGTGAAATGATATAAATACTCCTGGTCAGACAGTAAGTCTCAAGACTCCAGCGTGTTATTTCAGACGTTTGTGTCGGTCTTTAAGGCCTTCATGTTATTAGACAGAAGTAACTCAGACTCCGTTCAATCTGCCACATGAGTTTGAACACCAGGTTTCACTGACACGTTTAAATTACTTAATAGCTTATCATGTCACAATCTTACAGTATAATAAATGTGCAAAACATATATCCAGTCGTGTCTTATAATGAATGTTTAGCGGCGTTCTTATGAGTGAGACGTGTTGCTGAGCTCCAGAAACCTCAGGGCTATTTTAGACTAAACTGCTGAAACTGGAAGTGTGTAAACGCCTGAGGCTCAGCGTCTGGTGCGGTCCCACAGGTGCAGCGGTTCCTCGTGAGTGACACTTTCACTCGCCTCGCACTTCACGCTTCTCTTACACAGATGTTTAGATGGTAATAGTCTTTCATATGTATGTCTTAAAGTGAATGAAAATGCTAAATGAAGAGTCAATGGCACCTATGAGTGAACAACCTCCCTACACACTAGATCAATCTGCAGAAAACAACATATTAATAAATAGTTTAATCTCCATGAGTCATAAGTTTCATAAGTATGTATTATGTTTGAATTCTTGGTTCATTTTTTAAGTTGTAGACCTTAAAGCTACACTGTTTAACTTTTTAAGTTGATTCTTAGCAAAAAACACTTTGTTCTATCAAAAGTATATGTGCTCATTCATGTGTACTTCCACCAACTAATAAAGTATTCTCGTAAGCGTAAAATCCATAGATATCATATAAAGGCTAGATGTCTTAAGGCGGAGTCACTTCCGGCATCACCGGCGGCCATCTTGCCACAGGGCTCTGTGAATTAAGGTGAGTGAGCAGCACGCACACAAATCCTCTTATCTCGCTGAAATCTGAACGGATTTACAAACGGTTTGGTTTCTTACAAACGTTATTAACGTGGCTATAATTCTGAATGCTTAAACATTTTGAACATAATTATTCATATGTATGCAGTATAATAGCTACATCTCTGACGTTTATAACAAACCAAACCGTTTGAAAATCAGTAGAAAATTGAGCAAGTTATGGTTATTTAAAAGTACATGCACCATGTTATGAGTGAGCGAGCACCCTGTGGTAAGATGGCCGCCGTGTGCGGATGTCGAGCTCCATTGGCCAGCAGCGCGGACGAGACATCTAGCCTTTATATGATATCTATGGTAAAATCTGCCATTTATAATACATACGAGCGAGTCGCTCGAATGGCGGCAGCCATCTTGAAAATACATTCGCCAAAGAGGGACATACCTGGAAATTCGCCTTTCGCGTTTTACACTCAGTGACACTGTGACGAATGCGAGGGGGAGATTACTCGCGACTGCCGGCAGATTTGAAAGATTGCTGATGGATGATCACGCCTATACTCGAGGACATGTAGCGGAGTCGCCAAGGAAGCGAAAGAGAATTAAAACGTTAACGCGACAGGCAAATCAGCAAGACCAAAGTCAATATTGGAGTAACTTTTCCCAGATGGAAAGAGCTCATGAGGAGCAAAGATTTTAAAACGGACGCCAAAGTTGCTTGCTTCTCGGCCGGTAATCCAGCCTATTTGTGTAAATTCAAAGTTTTATAGTTGCTTGTCTATAACCATAGCATGGTTGAGCATAACGCCAGAACAACCTCTAGTATAACATGTGTTACTTTTCCTCACGTCAATGGAGAAAAAGTATTGTTTACCTTGTAACATAAATCTGTGCTGCGACGGATCTCAGGTGATGAATAGTTTTAAAGGCACAATTGGACGAAGGCGACCTGGAAGCCATGTTAATCTTGGAATAATACGGCCACCGTAGGAGTTAAAACGCCCTCGGAATTGAAAGGAACAGAAACTAATATTCACTGGGTAGTCATATACAATTTCACCGCTAGATGGGGGAAATTATCACACAGTGTAGCTTTAACTGTATTCAATACAAATTATGAAAAATATATTTTTAAATCTCTATAAACAGGATTGCAACTAGTTTGTTATTATTTAAAATATTATTATTATTATTTTAAATGTTTGTTTATTTGTGTTTTCCTGAAGCTCAAACAGTAGAGCATGGCCTCACTACGCCATAATCATCCGTTCGATTCCCAGAGAAATGAACATTCCTGAACTGATAAACATTTTCCTGAACAAGGTAGTGGAGAAACAGACAAAAAAAACAAAACTTTTTTTATTTTAGTCCAGCTGTGGTTAACCATGAAACTGCAGGTCAAATTGACCCACGAACATCCAAATCGTCAGAAATTTTGTTCACACAAAAGTCAAAACTTTACAGGCATGTCCATATGACCATAAATGAGAAAGTTACAAAATTTAAATTATTTATATATATCCTAGGTTAACAAGTATTTTTAACCAGTCAACCTGATCCGCAACATAATAAAAAGGGTTAAATACGGTTAAACATATTTTTTGTCTTTCAGCTGTTTTTATTTTCTGATGGAAGGTGTTTAGATTCATGTATTTATGACATTTTAGATTATATTCAGTGCTATATCTGTGTTGTAGCCAGTGAAGCTCAAAAAACACATTTTTAAAATTGAAAATATATTTAGTTTCAACCTTCATATACCAAAATATATTTCAAAATATATTTCAAACTCTTACGTTAGCCTACATTTAGGCTAAACACAAATGTGGATAGAGTAGCGTACTAGAGATCAAAACTACATTTTGCATTCAGCATTTAAAGTCCCCCTGTGGTGAAAGTCCAGCTTTTAATGTAGTTTATGTGTCTGTGTGGTGTTTTTAATATTCTTTAAGACAAACCATGTGTAAATTCATAAGTCGACAGCATTGCTGAGTATTTCCTCCTTAAAACTGCAGTGAACCAAAGACAGTCTCAAAAACACGCTTTGAAATCGCTGGTGTTTCTGACGTCACAAACTACCTTGTAACCAATCAGATCAACGTGTGATCGTCAACCAGTGGATCTCTGAGCTGAGCGAGTGAGTGGAGGCGGGGCTCATTTGCATATTCATAGAACCGCGCATACTAAATGAGGCAAGGGTGTCGAGTTACATTCAAGATATTTTAAGGTACGCTGATTTTTTTTATTTTTTTTAAGGAAAAAATGTTTAAATGTAATTTTGATGAGTTTTAAGGGATAAAGTTATTGACTATAGGGGGACTTTGAAATGTTACATTTTGATCAGCCATAATCCCCGACCAAAAATCAACTAAACAACAGGACTACCTAAAACATATTCTCAATACACTTTAGCCTTTTTAGAAGAAGCCCTCTGTGACTTTTTTGTTGTAGGCTTTGACATTGTCAGAAACAAGAGCGACACGCAAGTCGTTCCAGAAGAGCGGCTGCACTCGTGGGTTCTTGGGCCACGACAGGACCGACTTCTTACAGATCCGTTTCCTCATCTGAAGGTATTTGAACTTGGGGAAGACAACGTCCAGCAAAACAAGAACGGCAACATCCACTTTCTCATCTAGAAGCCGCTGCTGAACCAGAAGAAAGGCTTGTCGGACAATCCCACTAGCGTGAGTGTAGCCACTGGGGCTGGTCAATACGAACACCGTCTTTCTGCTGCTGTAAACCGCCTGGTGGAGATTCTCTATGCAAGATACTCCAGGCAACCAGTCGCGCTCCTCTAGGCAGAGCCGGAAGCGCCATCTCCCCCTCTTCTCCAATCTCGCAATCATCTCCTTGTAGATCCAATCTCTGATAGCCTTGTTACTCGTATCAAAGACCACAAACGCATCGTACTGGCTATCGGTCGTGCTCCCGTTGGCTGGAGTGTGTCCCTTGTGTCCAGTCCATAAAATCTGGATGCAATACCACAGATCCCAACCGTAGAGATGCTTTAACAGGGGAATGCTGGTCGCAGCCAATGTCAACAATAAAGTACAGAGTAAAGCGAATCCCCCAAATATCTCCTGGCACGAGCGAAGGTCAACCGAGAGGACGTTCACGCCGGCCAACGACTCTGGGTAAGCACAGTGAACCTGTGTGGTGAGGTGTGGGATATCCAGTTCAGTTTCTCTGAGAAATTTGGCAAAGCCGGAGATAACGCAACTACAAATAAAAGGATTGGCGTGCAGGACAAGTTTGCAGGAGGACACATTATTATTCCCCCCAGCGGGACAGAAAGTATTACCTTTATGAAACGACAAGGGAAGAGCATATGCGTCCAGGATCTTCAGCTGGTTGTGGTGGAGCATTAGGTGTTTAAGGTGCACTGCCTGACTAAGGAAAACCCTTGGGATTGCAACTAGCCGATTGTGACTTAAGTCCAGGCTTACGAGACGGAGCTCAAAATGGAGGTTAGGTAAGAATGAAAGCATGTTTGAGCTGAGGTTCAGAAAACAGAGCTGTCTGAGAACCGAGATGTTTCCCCAGGGAAAGTAACTCAGCATGTTGGAGTCGAGTCTGAGCACCTGGAGGCTCGACGGCAGGTTCACCATCACCTCGGGGGGGAATGATTTAAGATGGTTTTCAGAAATGTCTAAGTGCGTAAGGTTAGTGAGACCTTGAAAGAAATGCACGTATTGGTTACGCCTCGAGTCCCACATTATGTCCAAACGATTTCCCGAGAACACAAAATACTTCAGGGAAGTACTATTAAGAACGTTAGAGATTCGTAAACCGATGTGATTGTTCGCTAGACTCAGCACTTTAAGAGACGACAAGTGTGAAAGGAACGTGAAGCGATGTCCCATTCCCTTCATGACAAAGTGGAATTCGTTGTTGCTGAGATCAAGAGCTTTCAGAGTCCCACTAACCTCTCGAAACGCCTTTTCAGAGTACAGGTCGATGCGGTTGTGCGCCATATTAAGGAAAGCTAGTTTGCTTAGACTTGAGAACTGCCGGCCGTTTAAAGATTGGCTGATGTAGTTGTAGGATAGATCTATGCATACCACATTTTCCATGCCGCTAAAAGTGCTTGCATTCAGCCATGGGATGTTGTTTTGAGACAGGTCAAAAGACAGGCTTTTGGAGCAGATTTGCTTTTTGAAATGCCACATGGAGTAGTAAAAAGGACAGGGACCTCCATCAGAGCCCAGCTTAGAGTTCAGCTCTGGGACGTCTTGGGTTTGCAAGTTGTAACGTTCACGGTCGTGCCGTTTATCAAGGGTTTGGAAAGTCGATGTGGCTTCAGAATTGCAGGTTGAGTAGCATGGACTGAAAGCAATCATGTTCTGGGAAAGGCCCACCCTTCTTAACGCACTCATCTTGCTAATCGAATCAATGCTAATGGAGCAAATAAAGTTCATGCGCAGCTCCAGGTACTCAAGTCTGGGGAGTTTGATCAGATGTGCGAGGCTGTGGTTCGACAGATCTTTGAAGAATAATCCACTCAGGTACAACTCTCTTAGAGCCGTCATCTTCTCTATGGCCGGTGACAAAACCAACTCAGAGAAGGTGTTCAGAGGTTCATAGTTGTAAAGCAGACTGAGCGACACAACATGCTGGAGCTCTTCATAAAAGGTGCCATTTTGTATGGCATAGGCTAGGAAGTTGTCCGATAGATCCAGATCTCGGAGATGGCGTAGCTGCATGAACAGATGCCGGGGAAGTGTGCGAAGAGAGTTTCCTCGCAGGCTTAGGCTGATCAGAGAGCCGTTCTGATGTAGAAACGCATCCGGATGCAGACGCAGGGATTGGTTGTTCGGGCACGGGAAGCAGGGTTCGGAAGCATGGTCACATCTTTGGCAGTTCCACCCCAGGTTAAGATGTCGTAGTCGTGTAAGATTGCCAAACGACTCTTTGTTAACGCGTTCAATCTTGTTCTCTCCCAAATCTAGGCTTTCCAGTGAACGTGGGAGATGTTGGGGAACAGCGGTCACATTGTTGTAACTAAGGGTGAGGTTCAAAAGCTCAGGAAGATCTTGAAACACACGTGGGGCGATAAAGTAAGACTGATGACACGGGTTGGCGTAGAAACAGTTCTTGCTGAGCAGTAGTTGTTTTAGCAGAGGTGTACCGAGAGGTTTGACGATATGGAAGATGTTGTTAAATTCCAGTCCCAAGACCAAAAGCTGCTTTGGCAGAGGAGGAATGCTCTTCAGGCTATTCCCCGCTAACTGGAGGGAAGTTAGGTTTCTAAGTCCGACTAATGCTTCCGGATCAACATTCAGGCTGCATGAAGGCCATCTCTGCTCTTTGAGAGGATCCGGTACACAGTTCCACATCAAGCTGAGATGCTTGAGATTGGGTAAACCAGCAAATGCGTCACCTTTAATGTAGTGTATATGGTTTAGATTTAGGTTGAGTGATACAGCAGAGAGCGATATGAACTTGGGGATTTTTCCGAGACGTCTGTGCTGGCAGTCGATGTTTATGTGTCCGTCCTTGGAAGTGTGACTTTCACATGGATAGAATTCAGGATGCATAGTTGCCAAAAGATGAAACTGATTCAGTATGAGAACCAGATACGCCTGTCCAAACATGGCCTAGACACACGAGAACAACATTATTAGTTAAAAACGCAATGAAAGATTTACTATGCTATATTCATTAGAACTAGGGAGTGCATTACGCATTTGTTACGCTTTATAATAACTGCACACTATTAATCATTAGTTAAGCATTATTAAACAGTGAATTCGTCATTTATAAAACATTGATAGACATTAATAAGCAGCTTATAAATACAGTTATAAATGCTTTATTCTTGATTTAGAAGCATATCTATAATGTGTTTAATAATTGTATTTTCATACTTTATTAATGATCAATTTCTCATTTCTAAATGAAGTATTACATTATTTACAAACTGGTTATTTAGGAGTTGTCAGTGGTTCATAAGATCACTTAGAAAGTGTAAGTAAATGATTAATAAACTGTTTAAATACGTATTATTATTCAGACATATAGTAATAGTTACTTAGAGTGTTAAAAAATGCTTTATTAAAATGTATTTCTACTGTAATTCAGGGTTAATTCAGGTAGTTATAAAGCATTTAGTAGTGGTCAGTTCACTATGTTTGTGAGCTCATCTAAACTGAGGACTTTATGTCTTGTAAAGCGTTTATAAAGGAGATTTAAAGGCTGTTAATATTTTTATGTTCTGTATCACTGTGTTTGTTTCCTTTTTCTGTTTAGAAGATCAGTGAGTCTTTAAATCTCCTTTATAAATGCTTTACACAGCATAACTACATACTACATTTACTTACACTTTCTAAGTGATCTTATTAATCAATGACAATGCCTAGTTTGTAAACAATGGTAAATAATGCTATTATTCATTTAGAAATGATAAACTGATCATTAATAAAGTATGAAAATACAATTATTAAACATTATAGATATGTTTATAAATAAGAATAAAGCATTTATAGTTGTATTTATAAACTGCTTATTAATGTCTATCAATGCTTTATAAATTATAAATGATGAATTAACTGTTTAGTAATGCTTAATTAATGATTAATAGCGTGCAGTTATTATAAAAAGTTACCGTTACGGTTACTATGTAAAGTAAAAATGGTAATAAAAGCATATGCACATTCAAGTATTTGATTTTTTTCCCCAAGTATTTAAAATTCAGGATGCATAGTTGCAAAAAGATGAAACTGATTCAGTATGAGAACCAGATACACGCGTCCTATCCTGGCCTGGACACACGAGAACAACATTAGAAGAAAAAAATGCAATGCAAGATAAGCTGCATTTACTTTTTATTATGCTATATTCACTAGAACTACGGAATGCATTACTTATTTGTTACTTATAGCCTACTATGTAATTAGTAAAAAGATAATAAAAGCATATGCACATTCAAATATTTTATTGCAAATAAACTAACTTACAATATGTATTCCTGTACTATGTAGGATTTATTTTACAGAGTATTGAATATGTCGTGCTGTAAATTATTTGCTTGCCTTCTCCATCATATGGAACATATTTAAAACACAGAAAATCACTTACCAAAGGTTTGCAATCCAAATCTCACAACTCCACAACACCGTATATCAGTTACATTCACAAGGGGAAGCAAAGAAATCTGGGTCTGAGTATTTCTATTAAAGTGTTCATCTTTTCATGGAAGTGAAAGAAAATTCTGCAGTAACTGAAAGTCAATCACACACACACACACACACACACACACACACACGCACACACACACGCAGTCGGGGAACAGATGTTCAGAAGTGGTGAGGCATGTGATGCAAGAAGGAGTAATATTAGTTATTCTTGGTTTAAAGATAGTTACTGAAATTAAGAGAGAGATTTCAGAACACATGAAAGGCTGAGTCGGGGAGTATTGGGCTGATTATTGCCCACAATATTTCTCTCTTGCACTAAACCTGATTTTTAAACCTTACTGCATGATCACAGCATTCGAGTTGTTATCTAGCTCTATACAGATATTGATGGCGCACACATACCATAGTTTAAACGGGATAATATAATGTGAAAAGAGACCAGCTCCCTGTGGTTATATGTGAGTGCGTAGTGGAGTTTAAAATCAGCCTTACAGAAATGAATTCAGTACATTTTATTGAAAAGAATGCAGCAAGTAGTTTAGTACATCTCCCAGACAGAAACCGTATTACAAAAGAAGTGAAACAATGAACCGGTCAGCAGCTCGGCACAAATATAATTAGCCAATAACTGAAAACTAAAACCGTTTTCGAAAACAAGTAAGATTTGTAGTATTTTTCATATGTTAATTAGTGTAAATTAGATTGAATTATTTATTTAAAACACACTTATGTCACCGTACCATTTCCACTTCTTCAAATATCACACAATATGCCTGTGAACCTCAAGTGCTTCAGTATTTTGATTGAGTTCTGAATCAATTCAAGGAAAAAAGCACCAAAATAAAGCCTCAGTTTGGCAATGCAGCCGTTATCAATGACAGAGATGGTAAAGCTGATTATGGCTTATGTGGAGGAAGTGACATCACAGAGAAAGGTGCTGGATGACCCAGAGAGCGGCGTTTATGAACCCATCCGATTCTGCGTCGACCTTGGCCAGCGCGTGATTATTGCCTGGGTACCACAGCAATCTGAGGACACACCAAAGTCAAGTCAAGCCTCCCTCATCTATCCAGCGCTTTAACAGTACAGACTTTACAGTGAGAACAGGAGATTACAGTAGCAGCTCTAGAATAAAGATATTGCCCAGCTAAAGTTAGTTTAGACTGATTCACTTCCGCTGTAAAGATCATTAGTTATTAACACACACCGCTCTCACTGAAAACAGAAACTTTAATGTGTTCTGGCCGTTCATTCACACAGAAGTGTTTGGTGTTCGAGAACTTTAAAACAGGATCCAAGGTGCAAGTTTTGAAAAATGTTGAAAATGTTCTCATCTCTGCTCAAGCCTCACAAACGTGAATCTGTGAGAGCGCTGACGGCCACACATGCGTATCACGTGTTCAGGCTATAGGTCGCTTCTGTGTACCCGTGTGAACGGTGATGATTTTGATATGAGTGATCCGCTCACCTCACCGGCACCTGCAACGCCTTCAGCGCTCGGTAGTACTCGATGCCCTGCTTACTGGGAACACGCTTGTCCTCCTCACCCAGCATCAGGAGCACTGGGGCTTTTACCTGAGGAACAGACGTTACTAACCGCAGTGAAGAATAACACTTCAGAAGAACGGTCCGTCATTAAAGGGACGGGTCGGAGTAAAACCAGCCTAGGGTCCTAACTCGGCTCGAGGTCATGGTGCAAAGGAGCCTAGGCTGACTTTACTCCTAACCATCCCTTTAATGAGTAACTATGCAGGACTAATGAGAAGTTCTACATTAACACTTCAGCTACTACTATTAACTAATATATAAACAAGCTTCACTAATCAGTGAGTAATTTAACATTTAGGCGATAGTTCCTTATTAGGTAATCAATACTGAATGAGATTAGCCTCATTAATAACTATTAACTAACTGACAAATTATAAAGAACATTATCGTGTGTCTGAGACTTGATCAGTCATAATTTTTACTCTGAATATAGTCATAAAATGCATCACTAATTACTCAAGTGTTGCCTAGTCACTATGTGATCAGGACCGTTATTGAAATGTGATGTTTTTCACTATAAAATAAGGCCCAGATCTCTAGTAGTGCCTGAAGAGTGACGAGGCAACACTCGAGTGAGTAGTGATGCATTTTATGACTATATTTAGAGTAAAAAAAGACAAATGCTAACGTCTCAGACATGTTAATGTTGTGATTTAGGGCTGTTTTCGACTAAGGATTTTCATAGTCGAATCTGATTCGTTAGATTTTGCCGTAGTCGACTGATAGTCGAACCTTTTTTTTTTTTTAAGATAGCAGCTAGATTTTTTCCATTTCAAACAAAAGAGCTAAAAAAAAACTAAAAGAAACACATGGTGATACATTTTTAAAATAAAATACATTTTTATTTATTTACATTAGTAAGCTACAGGACATCGTCTTTCAAAACATGACCTGCGCGAAAGCGGAAAATATTTTTTTGTACCCAGCCCTTCTGAAAATGCGAATGCGTCTCTGTCCCCAGCACATTTCAAACCAAACTGACGCCCATGTACCGTATATTTTCCGCACTATAAAGCGCACCGGATTATAAGGCGCACATTCAATGAATGGCCTATTTTAGAACTGTTTTCATATATAGGGCGCACCGGATTATAAGGCGCATAGAATAGAATACTGCAGTCAAACGTTTGACTGGGTTTGCGTTATGCAGTGGTCACCAACCTTTTCATAAGATCACATCCAAAGTCCAAATATAAACCAAGATCTACCACTTGCAAAAAAAATATGAAAAAACAAGTGGCTGAGCTGTAAAACCTTGTTTATACTCGACGTGTCCGCCTGAGCGCGAAGCTATGGCGCGAAGGTAATAAAAAACTAATATCCGTCTGCTCGGGCAGATTCGGTTTAACAGCGCGCGCGCCTCCGCATCCGAAGATGCACGACTTTGACCCGAATCTGCCCGAGCAGACGGATATTAGTACATCTCATCATCACACCGGCACCCAGTTTGCGCGTCTAAATCAGTTGTATGGTCTGGTGTTCAGTCTAAAACAAAACAGTTGCGTCAAGTATAAATGCCTCGTCTGTTTGAGGAGTTGCGCGCGCAGTCAGGGGAGGGCGGAGGCTCGCGCTCCGGTGCCAGGCGAAAGTATAAACAAGGGTTAAGTCAGCGGTTGTTTTACAGACATTAACATAAGGCGCCAGATCCATAAAGGCGCTCCGGATTATAAGGCGCACTGTCGTTTTTTGAAAAAATTAAAGGCTTTTAAATGTAAATAAATAAAAAGGCCTTATAGTGCGGAAAATACGTTAGGCTATTCGACTATGAGGTTCATAGTCGAATCAGACCTCTCCGAATCGAATCGTCGAATCCTCGACTATTAGAAGTCAGCCCTATTGTGATTAGTAATTAATTAGTAATTCTTTATAATTTGTCACAATTACCTTTTAGTTCTTAATGATGCAAATCTCATTCAGTAATTATTGATTACCTAATAAGGAACTATCGCCTAAATGTGATATCACTCACTGATTAGTGAAGCTTGTTTCTACATTAGTTAATAGTTAATGTAGAACTACTCATTAGTCCTGCATAGTAACTCATTAATAACGGACCACTATTCTGAAGTGTTGCCCAATTAGGAATAAAAAACCATGATGCATCCGCTCACCTTGCTCACGTGTTTTATAGGGGACTTGTTCAACATTTGCTCCAGAGTAGCGGGTTCAATCTGAACATCTGTGTTATATTCATATCCAGCTTCCACCATACACCTGAACACACACACACACACACACACACACACACACACACACACACACACACACACACACACACAGAACAGTGATATCACGATACATTAGTCTTATTTCACTGCAAAGCAAAAGAAAGGAAAAGAAAAGCCTACTTTTTTGCATTACACTGGTTTAGGCCTACTCCCTATAATTTATTCTTCTTTAAAGGTGCATAACGCAAGTCTCTGAGTTTTTGCAGAACTATGCCCCCCTCTGGCGACAAATGAAACTGCAGCACTGCAACTGAACGCGCATGACGTCACGCCCAGTCTCAGATTCCGACCCGAATCCCTCTTATTTATTTTACTGTACAGGATTATAGAGGCAATCGCATTGATCAGAGAAGGGCTCATTCAGCCCATCAGGCAATTGTTTAAGCATGTATGGGTTAGAATAACGGGTATTTTTAACTTTAAAAGTTGCATAATGCACCTTTAAATAAAACAATAATAATAAAAGTGCCATTATTATAAATGGCGACACACACAGTTGCAGCGGCTCAGTGTCTTCCCGGTCGGTGCCATGTGTGGCTGTTTTTGTCTGGCTCACCTCCGCTTCCCAGATCCCTCGCAAACTAAATGGATGAATTGAGGCAACGGACTAAAGCGCTTTACTGACGAGAAGTGCCTAAATGTCATGCGATATATCAGTAAAACAGTATAATGGGGCACTTTAATATTTCACATCACTGAGTATGGAAAGAATTGCAAAAAATTACTTTAAACTGGTGTGTAATTTGACCACTCAAACAGAAATGAGGGTGAAACAATAAATTGGTTAAATTTGATCTAAATCCCCCTAATGAAATTTAGCATGATGATGGTTCATGTCTCTTTACCAGTCGGGAATGTCTGTGCTGCCGAGCATGGAGGCCAGATTCGTGACGGGGTTTCGAGCCACACACGCCTTGTAAAACTCAGGATACTGTCCAATCAGATGACAAGCCAGGAATCCACCGTGAGATCCTCCAATCACAGCGATCTTCTGCTCGTCCAAGTCTCCGAGCTTCAGAACACTGTCTACCGCAAACTGAGTTAAACAAACACTCGATTATACACACACAGACTGAAGCAGAGTCACGACACATCTGCTACTAATTATTCCAGCAGGGCCTTCTGAAAATATGGAAAATAAATACTAATTTAGTTAGTATAACCAAATACCAAAATAAATACTAATTTAGTTATACTGATGCTCAGTGTTGTGTGTAACTCATTACAAGTAACTTGAGTTATGTAATCAGATTACTTTTCAAGTAATTAGTAAAGTAAAGCAATACTTTTTAAATTTACAACAAAATATCTGAGTTACTTTTTCAAATAAGTAATGCAAGTTACTTTGTTTTCCCCTTTATTGACTGACAGCTCTCCTGCCCTCATGTTGAGAGAAATAAAATGAGGTGTTAAACACAATTATACTTTGTGTTTAATCTCACTTTATTAACCAGTGTCTTTGCTGCTGCTCTTCAATGATCTAATTCAACCACACTAATGAGCAAAAATGACTTTAGATTAGATTTAGAGATAAGAGTGTTGAACTTCCTTCTCCTGTATCCTATTGTTCTTTAATAAATTTGAATTAATCCAGAACAGCAAATGAAAGGACTGCTTCAGTGACGCCCTTTACTGTACTCTACTGTACTCTACCTCTACTGTACTCTACCTCTACTGTACTGTACTCTACCTCTACTGTACTCTACCTCTACTGTACTCTACCTCTACTGTACTCTACCTCTACTGTACTGTACTCTACCTCTACTGTACTCTACCTCTACTATACTGTACTCTACCTCTACTGTACTCTACCTCTACTGTACTCTACCTCTACTGTACTCTACCTCTACTGTACTCTACCTCTACTGTACTCTACCTCTACTGTACTCTACTCTACCTCTACTGTACTCTACCTCTACTGTACTCTACCTCTACTGTACTCTACTCTACCTCTACTGTACTCTACCTCTACTGTACTGTACTCTACCTCTACTGTACTCTACCTCTACTGTACTCTACCTCTACTGTACTCTACCTCTACTGTACTCTACCTCTACTGTACTCTACTGTACTCTACCTCTACTGTACTCTACTGTACTCTACCTCTACTGTACTCTACCTCTACTGTACTCTACCTCTACTGTACTCTACCTCTACTGTACTCTACCTCTACTGTACTCTACCTCCACTGTACTGTACTCTACTGTACTCTACCTCTACTGTACTCTACCTCTACTGTACTGTACTCTACCTCTACTGTACTCTACCTCTACTGTACTCTACCTCTACTGTACTGTACTCTACCTCTACTGTACTGTACTCTACCTCTACTGTACTCTACCTCTACTGTACTGTACTCTACCTCTACTGTACTCTACCTCTACTGTACTGTACTCTACCTCTACTGTACTCTACCTCTACTGTACTGTACTCTACCTCTACTGTACTCTACCTCTACTGTACTCTACCTCTACCTCTACTGTACTCTACCTCTACTGTACTCTACCTCTACTGTACTCTACCTCTACCTCTACTGTACTCTACCTCTACTGTACTCTACCTCTACTGTACTCTACTGTACTCTACCTCTACTGTACTCTACCTCTACTGTACTCTACCTCTACTGTACTCTACCTCTACTGTACTGTACTCTACATCTACTGTACAGGAGTAAATATGCATTTCCTTCAGCCTGAGGATTATTATTTCACTTTTGGTGTGAAAGGGCCTTAATATTTGCCAAAAATAGATGTTTTTTTTTTTGCTAACAAAACAAACAAGCAAGCCCAGCCCAGGTGAGAAAAAGTAACGCAAAAATAATGTACCGCATTACTTTTCATAAAAAGTAATGCATTTAGTAACGCAATATTGTAATGCATTGCTTTTAAAAGTAACTTTCCCCAACACTGCTGTGATGCTTGATGATGCGATCATGTGATCAGCGGGTGTTAGTGTTTACCTGCACGTCTCTCACGTCCTGCGTACCGATGTTTCCAGGCAAGGAGGAGATGTTATCCTGCCCAAACCCAAGTGAGCCTCTGTAATTCACTGCAGCAGGAAACACACCGGGAAAATTACACAACATCATTGACATCGACTCGTTCCTGCCCATACGGCCCTAACATTACCATATTAGCCTAGACGTTTGGCTTAAATTCTGTCATTTACTCGCCCTCATGTCATTTGAATCTCCGAAATCATGTGTCTTGGATTATCGCAATAATATCGTATTGTGAGTTCAGTATCGTGATATGTAATGAATCGTGACGTGAGGGTATCGTTACACCCCTAGTGTAAAGTATAAAGTCAAGTCAAGTCAAGTCAACTTTATTTATATAGCGCTTTTCACAATACAGATTGTATCAAAGCAGCTTCACAGGATTAAATAAAATAGTACATCAGTGTTTGTTTCTAGTTTAAAACATCCATGTTTGATAATGCTGATCAATAGTATTGTTGATTGATTAATTAATTTAAGTATCCCCAACTGAGCAAGCCAAAGGCAACAGTGGCAAGGAACCGAAAAACTCCATCAGGTGACCTAATGGAGAAAAAAAAAAAAAAACCTTGGGAGAACCCAGGCTCAGTCGGGGGCCAGTTCTCCTCTGGCGTTTATGAAGTAAAGACCGGATTTTACTGTAAGATTAAAAATATTATATGAATGCCTGGCTGAAGAGATGCGTCTTTAATCTAGTTTTAAACTGGGAGAGCGAGTCTGAGCAACGAACAGTATCCGGAAGACTATTCCAGAGTTTTGGAGCTAAATGTGAAAATGCTCTCCCTCCTTTGGTGGATCTGGATATCCTAGGTATGACCAAAAGCCTCGAATTTAGTGACCTTAAAGAGCGTGATGGATTATAGGGCGATAGAAGATCCGTTAAATAGACTGGAGCTAAGCCGTTTAGGGCTTTATAAGTCAGTAGCAATACCTTGTAATTAATACGGAACTTTATAGGTAACCAATGTAGTGATGATAAAATCGGTGTTATATGATCATATTTTCTTGATCTAGTAAGAACTCTAGCGGCGGCGTTTTGGACTAACTGTAGCTTGTTTATTGAGGATGCAGGACAACCGGCTAATAACGCATTACAGTAATCTAATCTCGAGGTCATGAACGCATGAACTAACTTTTCTGCATCAGAAACAGAGAGCATATTACGTAGCTTAGCAATGTTTCTGAGGTGGAAAAAGGCTGTTTTTGTAACATATGAAATATGATTTTCAAAAGACAGGTTACAATCTAATATAACACCCAGGTCTTTTACTGTAGAGGATGAAGTAACAGGACATCCTACTATGTTAAAGTTGTATTGTGAGAGGTTTTGTGGGTGGTTTTTTGAACCGATAAGTAGTACCTCTGTCTTGTCTGGATTTAATAAAAGAAAATTACGCATCATCCAATCTTTTATATCTTTAACACACTCTGTCAATTTGGATAATTTAGCGTTTTCATCCGGCCGTGATGAAATATATATTTGAGTGTCATCAGCATAACAATGGAAACTAATTCCATGTTTCCTTATAATATTTCCAAGTGGCAGCATATATATTGAGAATAATAGAGGGCCTAACACAGATCCCTGCGGCACTCCATAGTTTACTGGAGTTATGATCGATTTTTCTCCATTTAAATAGACAAAATTTAAATAGACAAAATAAACTATGAGCTCTGCTCACCCAGCAGGACAGCGAAGCCCATCTTACACAGAACTGCTGTGGACAAAATCCATTCTGTCACCAGCACTGAATGAGGGCCGCCTGACACACACACACACACACACACACACACACACACACACACAGAAAATCAGCACAGCAAGACGTTACGTTTTCTTACAGCACTTTTATCTTGTGAAATATAGATGTCAGGAGAGCGCAGACCGTGTGGCATGACGATGAGAGGTAGTTTGCTTCCTTCCGTCGTTTCCTTTGGCTTCAGCAGAATCGCATCAAAGTCCAAACCAGCTGAAGAAGAACAGAGAGTCGTTATTTTTCCATGCAGATATACTGTACAGTGCAACATGTGAACACTAGGACTGTCAAAATTTCATTATAACTTTTGAACACAAGGTGGCGCTGTCCGAAACCAGTTTTGTGATTTTTGGTCAAAGCATTCAGAAGTTATAAGCAAAAATGTTTCATATCTCCTGACCACTAGGGGGCACTGCACCGAAACTGTGCAGGTAGGAGGTAGGTCATGTAAGTCATAACACACACCAATTTTGGTCAGAATATGCTAAAGCGTTGCAGAGATATAGCCTCACGTTCATTTTGGCAGGAACTTCGCCAAATTCATTTGCGCATTATTCGAGAACTGGTCTGAAGATGATCCAGTTACATGTTCATGAAATTCGGAGTAGTTTGGAAGAGTTTGACTAATTCCAAATGGCGGAAACATTTTCATGCCGGAATGATGCAATCGAATCGACCTGAGCGTCTGGAATTTTGTTTCTAGTATGTTTTAACTTTGGACAGTTGGTGGCGCTAGAGGGATAGAGTTAGAGACTCCAGATTTGCTTTGGTGACGGGTCAGTTTGTCCTCCATCAGTGTGCCAAGGAGGAAACGGAATAATAATAATAATAATAATAATAGGAACACCAACGATTATTATAATAGTTGCCTACACACCTTCGGTGCTTGGTCCCTAATTAAAATGGTTAATTACAGTTATCTGTATGATGGGGACAGGCCTAGTGAACACACACACACACACACACACCTACACACACACAGATCTTACGGTATTGTGTGTTGTCGTGCTCACGTTGAGGGCGCACACACACACACAAACACACACACACAAACACACACACACAAACACACACACACACACACACACACACGCGCACACACACACACACACACACACACACACACACACAGATCTTACGGTATAGTGTGTTGTCCTGCTCAGGTGGAGGGCTGAGTTTCACAGTGTTCCAGCTGATCTGGTCCTGAGTTTGAGTCTCCTCCAGCGTGACCCACGACACCTGAGTTTCAGAACCCTTCGCTGGGAGAAAACCCACACGCTGCAGAACACAACAGCTCGTTACACACACACATCTTGTTACACAGACACACACACACACACATCTCATTACACACACTCAAATAGGGGTGTGACGGTTAGTATATAACCGTGAGACCGACGGTTATAATTGAACACCGTCATTAGAAATCTATAACCGCCAAAACATATGTTATTAAAATATTTTTTACAAACATGTCTTATGTAGAGAATGTTTAAATACTAAACATTAAAATAAACAATTGTTAACAGTCTGTGTTATTAATAATCTACGTCGTTTCCAACTGTATTTGATTCTTTGCCAAGTGCCCCCTGACCGACCGCCAATCATTTGAGATAGAAATAAAAGCTACGACTATGATATAGTGATGTGCCATCATTATGAGATTTATTAAACAAAGGAAAAACATTTGCAATAATAAACATTAGCAATAATAAACAACGTATCATTACCGATAACTGATCGTGCAGTTTAATTACCCCTTGACTGGCCCAAAATATGTTTGATAAAAGAAACATATACAGTGTGTATATAGCAATATGATGTGTATTACATTTTAGCTCAAATAAAATTGTAATAAAAGATAGGATCATAAGATGCTCAATATATCGGGAGACATGGTTTTTACCACTTCATCAAGTTTTGCTTTGTAGAAAGCCTTTCTTTAAAGCGAATTTCGTTTTGTATAAATTGTATCTTAATTTTAATAAATGTTTTTAATAAATAAAAAGCAAATATAGCAGACAATATAATAACCGTGACATGGAGGCGCTGGCGCGCTGTGTTCACTTGCATTGCATTGTGAACTAGAGCGCATCTCATCGTAAATGAATGAAACTCAGCGTAGGCCTATGCCTCATACATTAGCATTAAATATCTTTGCTGCATCCTTTCAAGAACAGACAAGGGCTTTCTCGCGGCTCAGAGCATTGCATCGTTCATAGACCGCAAAACAATCAGCGGATGACGGGCGGGTGCGGCTTTGAAATTTGGTCAAAAAACTCTGGTGCGGATGATGAGTTTTGTGATGTGGTTGCGGATGAAATAATACCCCATCTGCGTATCTCTATCGATAACAACATTGAACAATACACAAATATTAATTTTATTTTTTTAATTCAGGCAATCAAGTAGCTAATAAGTTGTCCTATAACAGACGAACGTTGCAACGCCCCCCAGGACATCATTCATTCAGTCGTACTTCATTGTCTTTTCCTCACGCATACTTATATATATATATATATGTTGATAATGTACGTGTGAATACCAGGTCTGGAGGCTGGTTTGGTGAAGAGCAGCTGATCACTATCAGATCTCTGTGAATATTCAGTAAACTCCAGCTTCCTTCCTGAGATTCTACAGTACAGAGAGATCAGAGTCATACAGTTCAGTACAGTAAAGTGCAGTACAGTAGAGGTAAAGTACAGTAGAGGTAGAGTACAGTAGAGTAGAGTACAGTAGAGGTAGAGTACAGTAGAGGTAGAGTACAGTACAGTAGAGGTAGAGTACAGTAGAGGTAGAGTACAGTAGAGTAGAGTACAGTCGAGGTAGAGTACAGTAGAGGTAGAGTACAGTAGAGGTAGAGTACAGTAGAGCACAGTAGAGTAGAGCACAGTAGAGTAGAGTACAGTAGAGGTAGAGTACAGTAGAGGTAGAGTACAGTAGAGTACAGTAGAGGTAGAGTACAGTAGAGTAGAGTACAGTAGAGGTAGAGTACAGTAGAGTACAGTAGAGGTAGAGTACAGTAGAGTACAGTAGAGGTAGAGTACAGTAGAGTACAGTAGAGGTAGAGTACAGTAGAGCTGAGTACAGTAGAGGTAGAGTACAGTAGAGTAGAGTACAGTAGAGGTAGAGTACAGTAGAGTACAGTAGAGGTAGAGTACAGTAGAGGTAGAGTACAGTAGAGTAGAGGTAGAGTACAGTAGAGTACAGTAGAGTAGAGTACAGTAGAGGTAGAGTACAGTAGAGCTGAGTACAGTAGAGGTAGAGTACAGTAGAGTACAGTAGAGCGGAGTACAGTAGAGCACAGTAGAGTAGAGTACAGTAGAGGTAGAGTACAGTAGAGGTAGAGTACAGTAGAGTAGAGTACAGTAGAGTACAGTAGAGGTAGAGTACAGTAGAGTACAGTAGAGCGGAGTACAGTAGAGCACAGTAGAGTAGAGTGCAGTAGAGGTAGAGTACAGTAGAGGTAGAGTACAGTAGAGTAGAGTACAGTAGAGTACAGTAGAGGTAGAGTACAGTAGAGCACAGTAGAGGTAGAGTACAATAGAGGTAGAGTACAGTAGAGTAGAGTACAGTAGAGGTAGAGTACAGTAGAGGTAGAGTACAGTAGAGCTGAGTACAGTAGAGGTAGAGTACAGTAGAGTACAGTAGAGGTAGAGTACAGTAGAGTAGAGTACAGTAGAGGTAGAGTACAGTAGAGGTAGAGTACAGTAGAGTACAGTAGAGGTAGAGTACAGTAGAGTACAGTAGAGTAGAATACAGTAGAGTACAGTAGAGGTAGAATACAGTGGAGTCAGTAGAGGTAGAGTACAGTAGAGTACAGTAGAGTGCAGCACAGTAGAGTACAGTAGAGGTAGAGTACAGTAGAGTACAGTAGAGTAGAGTACAGTAGAGGTAGAGTACAGTAGAGTACAGTAGAGTGCAGCACAGTAGAGTACAGTAGAGTACAGCACAGTAGAGGTAGAGTACAGTAGAGTACAGTAGAGTGCAGCACAGTAGAGTACAGTAGAGGTAGAGTACAGTAGAGTGCAGCACAGTAGAGTACAGTAGAGGTAGAGTACAGTAGAGTACAGTAGAGTGCAGCACAGTAGAGTACAGTAGAGTACAGTAGAGTGCAGCACAGTAGAGTACAGTAGAGTACAGTAGAGTACAGCACAGTAGAGTACAGTAGAGGTAGAGTACAGTAGAGTACAGCACAGTAGAGTACAGTAGAGGTAGAGTACAGTAGAGTACAGCACAGTAGAGGTAGAGTACAGTAGAGTAGAGGTAGAGTACAGTAGAGGTAGAGTACAGTAGAGTAGAGCACAGTAGAGTACAGTAGAGGTAGAGTACAGTAGAGTACAGCACAGTAGAGTACAGTAGAGGTAGAGTACAGTAGAGTAGAGGTAGAGTACAGTAGAGTACAGCACAGTAGAGTACAGTAGAGGTAGAGTACAGTAGAGTACAGCACAGTAGAGTACAGTAGAGGTAGAGTACAGTAGAGTAGAGGTAGAGTACAGTAGAGGTAGAGTACAGTAGAGTAGAGTACAGTAGAGGTAGAGTACAGTAGAGTAGAGTACAGTAGAGGTAAAGTACAGTGGAGTACAGTAGAGTGCAGTACAGTAGAGTCATATGAGAAGTCATGCGTAACATGAGAACACGAGAGTAGCTCTACATACGAGAGGTGAGAGACGTGACCTCGCGACTCGAAGTATCAACAACCAACAGATCCTGTAATATACAAACACAATGTCAAATCAACTTTATTAATATACAGGACAATAACAGAATCAGTGACGCAAACAGACTTCCAACTCTAAAAAGACAATAGAGTCAATGTTCAGCTGAGGTCAATTCAGTAACTGTGTAAAGATAGGAAACGAGTTCAATTCCTCTATAAAGCATCTCTGGAGAAAACAGTGATGTCATCGTCCAGCTCAGCTCA
Source organism: Leucaspius delineatus (assembly GCA_023718395.1). Classification (NCBI taxonomy): domain Eukaryota; kingdom Metazoa; phylum Chordata; class Actinopteri; order Cypriniformes; family Leuciscidae; genus Leucaspius; species Leucaspius delineatus. The sequence goes on from CM043370.1 coordinate 1,176,059, forward strand.
GCTCATTCTCAATTTGCAATAATTAACCATGTTAATGTACCTTACGGCCTCTCTGAGCGCAGGAGATCAGCACACGCTGACTATCAGCTGACCAGCAGCGGGGAGAGAGCATCGAGCTGTAGATCCCAGTAAAACCATCTGACACACACACACAGAAAAACAAGATATTAAACAGGCCAGAGATCGTCTTGGCTACATATGTAACCCTCGTTCCCTGAAGGATTACGAATACGTACGCTGGACGTGCCGGATGATTGGGATCCCGCTTAGGTACCCTATCATCTTTGAGTGTTAACAGAACGAGCCAATGCTCACATTGGCGTGTGAGATCTGCATCTCGTGCTGCGGGTATAAACACAGAAGCGGATGCAGGAACCATTTGTTTTTCGCTGAGGAGCCGAGCAGAAGCCCCGGAGTCAGCAGCGGTCCAGCAATGCTGGTGACAGGACGTAAGTCGGAAGTGCCGAATGATTGGGATCCCAAGTAACACGCCACCGAGTGCCTAGCCAAAGCCTCCCGATCCCCCCTCAGGCTGTCGTGAGAGCTCGTCGGCTGCACAATTGAGCAGGCCGGGGAATAAGTGGCACGAAGCGACCTCAGATGCTTCTGACTCCATAGGAGGAGATGGCGGGAGAGTCGTGACATGCGGTGGGAGCGCAGACCACCTTGATTTACACAACGGCCGCAGTGTTGTCCGTATGGACCAGCACGTGCTTGCCGAGCAGCAGCTTCTTGAGGCGGCCCAGAGCAAGGGGTACAGCTAGCAACTCGAGAGAGTTGATGTGCCTATGCAGTTGGAGGCCCGTCCAGATCCCCGCTACTGCATGTTCATTGTTCGTGGACCCCCAGCCGGTGTTGGAGGCATCTGTGCAGACCACAGCATACCTGGACACTTGTTCTGGGGGCACTCCGGCCCGGAGAAACGAAGGGTCTGACCACGGGCTGAGAAATTTGGCCAGTGCTGATGCGGCCTCATGTGAAGCAACCCGAGCGGTGTTACTGCGGCTGCGGCTGCCATATGCCCCAGGAGCCTTTGGAAAAATTTAGTGAGGCCTCTGTTCTGCTCTTGATAGTATTCAAGGAGTTCAGCACTGACCGGACACGTTCCTCTGTGAGGCGTGCTGTCTGGTGGACCGAGTTCAGCTCCATAGCGAGAAAAGAGATTCTCTGCACAAGGACCTGAAGACCCAACTGGCTGAGATGCCGGAGCATCAGATCCCCATGTTCGCGCAACTGATCCCGAGACGGTGGTAGTATCAGCCAGTCGTCGAGATAGTAGAGGATACGAACACCACGCTCTCTCATGGGAGCAATGGCTGCCTCTGCGACCTTAGTAAAGATGCAGGGCGGCAGGGACAGCCTGAAGGGTAGGGCCTTGTACTGATACGCTCGACCTGTGAATGCAAAGCGCAGGAAAGGCCTGTGTCGCGGGAGGATGGAGACATGAATGTACGCGTCCTTCAGGTCGATTGCTGCAAACCAATCTGGGGGGAGGGGGGGTGCATTCAAAAATGCGTTTCTGCGTTGGCATTTTGAACGGCAGCCTGTGAAGGGACCGGTTCAGAACACGCAGGTCCATGATTGGTCGTAACCCACCGCCTTTCTTGGGTACAGTGAAGTATGGGCTGTAGAAGCTGGTCTTCATATCGGCTGGAGGGACCGGCTTGATCATATAGCCGAGTCTGATGGTACGGACGAGCCAGCTGGACATTCTGGGAGGCCCTTTCCAGGCTTCCACAAACCGGGCCAGGCGGAGCAGAGGCACCACAGAAGTACCCACGACGGGGCAGCGAAGTAGAAGACAGGGACCCGACTCGGACGGCATAGCGGCCTGAAGTGGTGTCTGAGTGTGCGGTGCAACACTTACCTGTCTCCACTAGGGGTGTACCAATACACATTTTCTTACTGAACAGTTCGGTACGAGGCTTTCGGTTCGGTACGCATTACGAACCGAAAGATTTGTTGGACCATTTTTCCTGCCGGTGCGACCTTTGTTAGTAGTCACGCTGGCGCGACCACCACAACGTTGCCCAACATCATGCGGCAAACGTAATGACAGAAGAACGAAACTGCGCTACTCATTATTTTGTTCTTCACAGACCGTTTATCAGTTTGGACCATCAATGGCAGTGCAGCACGAGCCGATCTTGATCAAGCGACACTGTTACTACACAGCGCTAAGAGATCCAGTAAAGAAAGCTTTTGAATTCGCCAAAGAAGTAATAACATCACTGCAAGATCTAGTGGGAAGCATTCAAATTTCTCTGTTATTAACCGTAGATCTCTACTAGATCAAACAGCACTGACGTGGAAACCAGGAGAAACATTGTGCCATGAATGAACTAGTTATAGGCTTTAAGTCCACAGATCAGCAACATTCACAGTGGATTTACTGTAGGAACACTCACTGTGACCATGGAAGTGTGGCAGGAAGAGTAAAATGCTTTCAAGTGCGTCACACATCTTTTTCCAGCACTTCAAAACTCAAATGTTATCATATTTAAATGTTATTTATAATGTGATGACCAAAACATTATTTGTTCATACTTCAAAGATTAACACCATTTATAAAACTAAAAGTTTCAAGATGTAGGAAAACTCCCACTTATTTAAAAATACATTTTTGTTTGTTTAAATCAAGTAAATTTCTCTGGCATTTCTTTCTTTTTACTGTATCGAAAACGTACCGAACCGTGACACCACTGTGTCGTATAGAACCGAACCGTGAATTTTGTGAACCGTTACACCCCTAGTCTCCACGGGTCGGGGGGGGGGGGGGGGGGGATTGTGAGGAGGGTCGCACACCGCCAACCTCGCCCTCTTGGGACCCAGGAACAGAGGAATTTGCTCTTTTATTGAACATGTGGGGGCCTCTGGACTCCGGGGAGCCAGGAGTTCGCTTCTGGGCGGTGCGACGTTCTCCACCGCGTCGCCGAAGAGCCCAACCTGGGAAATGCGGGAGTCCAGGAACCGAGACTTGTCGGTCTCCCTCATATCAGCCAGGTTCAATCATCATCAAACGCTCGGCTCCTCAGCGAAAAACAAGTGGTTCCTGCATCCGCTTCCGCGTTTATACCCGTGCTGTGGGGCGGAGCGTGTGATCCCAGTCATTCGGCTAGCCGACCGACTGAAAGGGAACTTCATCTGAATAACACGTTTCTGAACTCTTTGAGATTTTATTTTTTTAGTTCATTTCTTTACCAACCAACCAACCAAAAAATAAATAAAACATTGTATGCAAACATGGCCTTACCCTCTCTGGCCCTCGTCTGCACATCGACCACAACACTCGTCTTCTGGGTGTACCAGTCATACTGCAAACACACCACAACTGATCACATCACTGCAGCACTTTACAGTCAGGGTTAGTTCACACACACACACACACACACACACACACACACACACACACACACACACACACACACACACACACCACAACAGTCGTCTGCTGGGTGTGCCAGTCATACTGCAAACACACCACAACTGATCACATCACTGAAGCACTTTACAGTCAGGGTTAGTTCACACACACACACACACACACACACACACACCACAACACTCGTCTGCTGGGTGTACCAGTCATACTGCAAACACACCACAACTGATCACATCACTGTAGCACTTTACAGTCAGGGTTAGTTCACACACACACACACACACACACACACACACTCACACACACACACACACACACACACACACACACACACACACACACACACACACACCACAACACTCGTCTGCTGGGTGTACCAGTCATACTGCAAACACACCACAACTGATCACATCACTGCAGCACTTTACAGTCAGGGTTAGTTCACACACACACACTCACACACACACTCACACACACACACACACACACACACACACACACACACACCACAACACTCGTCTGCTGGGTGTGCCAGTCATACTGCAAACACACCACAACTGATCACGTCACTGCAGCACTTTACAGTCAGGGTTAGTTCACACACACACACACACACACACACACACACACACACACACACACACACACACACACACACACACACACACACACACACACACACACACACACACACACACACACCACAACACTCGTCTGCTGGGTGTACCAGTCATACTGCAAACACACCACAACTGATCACATCACTGCAGCACTTTACAGTCAGGGTTAGTTCACACACACACACTCACACACACACACACACACACACACACACCGAAAACACACACACACACACACACACACACACACACACACACACACACACACACACACACACACACACACACACACCACAACACTCGTCTGCTGGGTGTACCAGTCATACTGCAAACACACCACAACTGATCACATCACTGCAGCACTTTACAGTCAGGGTTAGTTCACACACACACACACTCACACACACACACACACACACACACACACACACACACACCACAACACTCGTCTGCTGGGTGTACCAGTCATACTGCAAACACACCACAACTGATCACATCACTGCAGCACTTTACAGTCAGGGTTAGTTCACACACACACACACTCACACACACACTCACACACACACACACACACACACACACACACACACACACACACACACACACACACACACACACACACACACACACACACACACACACACACACACACACACCACAACACTCGTCTGCTGGGTGTGCCAGTCATACTGCAAACACACCACAACTAATTACTGTTAGTGCTAACACTTAACAGTCAGCTTTCATTTGCTTTAGGAATTGGACACACACACACACACACACACACACACACCACACACAGTCGGCTGCACTGCTGGTGAGGGCCGAAGACGCCAGACTCCAGATAAGCGATGCGACAGTGATCAGGACTGAGCCGAGGAGAGCAGACGGAGCTGGAGTTACAGGACAACTGGTCTGAGGACACAGACACAAGATTATGATCATCAGAAACGTGATAATTATGAGGAAATTTATACACTCTCACACACACACACACACACTCTCACATACTCTCACACACACACACACACACACACACACACACACACACACTCTCACATACTCTCACACACACACACAAACACACACTCTCATATACTTTCTCACACACACACACACACACACACACACACACACACACACACACACACACACACACACACACACACACACACACACTCACTCACTCTCACACACACACACACACACACACAAACACTACATATTGTCTGAACAGAATGGTTGAAGATGAGAGCTTTACCACATTTGCCGCTAGCCAGATCCACATAAAACAGAGACGACCTGCAGAACAGACAGAGCATTTAAACAACACAAAAATGAAGAGGTTTAGAAAGTTCATTCTTCATAACACAGATATTCCTCCTCATCATCATCATCATCACCTTCTGTTGGCGCAGTATTTGAGCCCCAGTCTGAACGGCTCGTGCCACCAGCCCACGAACACCAGCCCGGTGTCCCCGGGAGCCCAGAACGCCTGCGGACCAGAGCCAGAATAACTGAAGCAGAGCAACTAGAGGAACCGGCTCGGTGATCTCTGCTGGATGATGTTCTAGTAATGCTGAATCTGCCCTCGCTCACTCAGCTCAGTTACAGAGTTATACCAGTGATCATGTACGTCAGTCAGCTGGAGCACTAGTGCCCCCTATGGGTGAACCTCACGCAACTGATCAATCCTCCATATTCTGTTGTCTATGGGCATCACAATTTGGTGAATACAAGTAAATTAGTCAAAATGGGCGACACCCAAAAATTTTGTTGGCCTACATCTTTCTAACACTTTGAAGAATCAAAATTGTTCAGTATATAATGATACATGATCATGTAATCCAATGTTTAGCCTACACTCCTAAAAAATAAAGCTTCCAAAGGAAGAATCCCATAGTAATAGTAATACCACTAATGCTGGTCTTGCTCTAGCTGTGATGAGACACACATTACGTCATCAGGTTGAAAGGTCAAGCGTGATGTAGGCGTAAGAACAGACCCAGTGTTTACTAAGAGAACCTGCAAAGACTGAGTCAAACGGCATTTACAAAAAAATTAAAATAAAATGGTGAAACAACGATGCCGGATGATTTTGAAGTTGGTGGAGAAAATGAGATGGAGTTTTTCGCTCTACATTTCTGAACCAGAACACGCGTGACCTTTCACCCTGATTATGTAATGTGTGACAAGCATTAGTGGTTAAAGTATATAAATGTTTATTTAGTTCTAAAATGTCCGCTGGTTTGTCTAGATGAGACTCTTATTCCTCGGCTGGATCGTGTCGAGACTTTGAAGCTGCTCTGAAACTCACATCTGGACCTTCAACCCGTTGGACCCCATTGAAGACACTATATGGAGAAACATCCTGGAGTGCTTTCCCAAATTTCTTTACAACTGAAGAAATTAAGACACGAACATCTTGGAGGACGTGTGGAAGAGTAAATTATCAGGACACTTTAATTCTGAAGTGAACTAATCCTTGAAATCACTCCTGAAACTTTATAGTCTGCATGTGGCCAATGTGACTATGATTTTTTGCTCTTTCAGCTTCGAAGCAGAAGCAATATCAGATGTTTAAGCTTATTGCCATTCAAATCAATATATAATATGTTAAAATAAGCACAATCTCAATCTGAACGCATGTTAAACACAAGGGGCCCTATTTTAACGATCTGAAACGCAAGTATCAAACGCGAAACGCAAGTAGCTTTATGGGCGGATCTCGACGCAAAGCTAAAATGTGTTGGTCTGAAGTCGTTCATTATTCATAGGTGTGGTTTGGGCGTAACGTGAAATAAACCAATCAGAGCGACATCTCACATTCCCTTTAAGAGCAGGCGTGCTTGTTCCATGGCGGATTGCTATTATAACGGCGGATTTGCCAGGAGCGGTTCACAGCCGAGGAGACCGACGCTCTCGTCAGGGCCGTAAAACACAGAGAAGTGACATTGGGGATGGAGAAACACACACAGATTAGCTTCGGTTAAACAGGCGTATGATAATTTGGGTAAATGTGTAAGCTAGATTTATGCCTATTTTTCACATCTTCATGAACACAACAATGATTTCCCTCGTGTGGTAATATTGTTCCTTGTAATAATGTATGGTTTTCTAAAAATGAGAACTGCAGCGTCTGTGTGTAGATGAGAGAAGCAAAGTGTGTGTGTGTTGTGCTCATGCTACATTATGGCCAAGCATGCGCCCTTAAAATAGCCTCTGAATAACACACCACTGACTTTAGACGAGGTTTCTCCTGGTCAGTGGAGGAATTGTTTTCTGAAACTGCAAAATAGCACCAGGGAACGTTTGCGCCGGAACACGCCTCCTCTTTTCCCTGAGCCGCCCCCGGGAGCGCAAGTTCATTCCCTAATTTACCGACGTGCGTCTGTGGAGGGAAAAGTTCGCTGTGCACGGGTGAGAAATAGGAATGACACATGCGTCACTGTACAGAGTCAGTCGCGCTGGGTGCGAGATAGGGCCCTGGGACTCGTACTGTACCTGTCCTGGAGAGATGTCGGAGGGTATTCCCTCCAGAACCGTGATGTTGCTGCCCTCGATGTCCAGCACACAGAGCACTGGGCTGCTTTTATTCACCAGCGCTTCACCCCAGTCTTCATAATACTCAAACTGATGCCCCTGCCACACACACACACACACATCAACACAACGCAGATCTAAACCATTAACCAAACTAAAGCAGGGTTATCTTAATAGATAAGAGTGTGTGTGTTGTGCTGTTCTTTTTAAAGATCTAAAGAAGGCATTTGACACTGTTGGCCATCAGATGCTTTTATCTAAACTAACAAATTAAACATTTTTCAGAGGAGGCAAAACTTTGGATAAAATCATTTCTTTCAAATAGGAATCAGTGTGTGTGTATCGACGGTACAGAATCCTCTTGCTTGTCCTCAGGGGGTTCAACAAGGCTCTATTTTGGGAATGATTTTATTTTCACTTCATATAAATGATCTACCTGGAGTTTGTAAAGGTGTAAATGTTCAAATGTATGCAGATGATTTACCCATGCTAAGAATTTTGAAAATTAAGAATTTCGATAACTTTGACTTCTGCTATGACCAATATTCAGGATTGGCTTATCAGGACAGACTGAAAACTGTGTGTGTGATGTTTGCAGAACAGTTAGTAGAGATGACAGACTCAGAGGTATTCCTGAGAGGAGAGGAGCTTGAAAGCTTGTTAAAGAGTTTACGTATTACTTTGGATAATACTCTAACTTTTAAAAGTCACAAAAAAAAAGTTGTCTAATATTGTAAAATTTTATTGAAAGAATTGTAAGTATATTAGGCCATTTTTGACAGTCGGTGCTGCCAGGCTGTATTTACATTCAATGATTCTTTTCACATATTCAGTATTGTTTTAATAGTTGGTCATTCATAGGTGACAAAACCCTAAAGTTACTGGAGTCACTGTATAAGGCGATAAAAGTGTTGAGTAAAAAAACCCTCTCATTTCATTACTGTAAAATAAACTTTTAAACTTTTACCAGGACGGTTTCCTCCTTCTTGTCCGTCTTGGCGGTGTCCTCTTCATCGGTGAGCGAACCCGTCTCAGGACCCTGCGGTTCAACACGGGTCAGATGAAGAACACACTCACAGAATCAGTAGGAAGTGTGTGTTTTGTGCAAACCTGGAAGTAGGACTCTGTCTTGGGTCGTTTCTTCTCAGCCACATACAGGAGGTGAGTCTCTGAATGAGACCAGACCAAACAGCCGAACTGATCTGAGAACAGAGAGCGCATTATCAGCGTCTGCTCATGTGGATCCTTCAGGAAATGTCATTATCCGGGGAACAGCTGCTCTAGCCTTAACTGAATACCATAATGTAATCTGCCACCAACTAACAAAAGCAAATAAACTAATATATATATAGGCTATATATATATTAGTTTATATATATTATATATAAACTAATATATAAAGGCTATTTAAATATTCATGATTCTGCTCATATAATATCACACTCCATAAATTACTGTTCTAATCGTGTGTTGTAGAGCTGCAGGATTAACTGCTAAAGACTGCGATCTGGACTCAAACACCAGTGATCTTACTCCTCACTGACAGTGACTCTGCTCTGTCTATTAACCCTTGACCACAGTGTGTTCTGATCCAGAGAGAGCCGTCGTCATGAATAGATGTGAAACAGATTCACTAACAGTCTTTACAACATATCAGTTTCATTATTTCATTATATCACTCAGATTATCACAGAAGTGCTGGAGAGAAGATTATAGTTCAGATATAAACACTGATGTCTACAGTAGAGATCAGAATAGAGCAAATCAGCTTTTAAGAGTTACTTGATGCTTCAAATAAAGATTGTATTGATTACATCGTTACACCAGTAGGTGGCGACAGGAGACTGTTAAAATATGTGTTTGTCACTGAATCATTCACTCAAGAGATTCATTCAGAAACACTGATTCATCCAGTAATGAAACAAGTGAAGACTTTACGAGTGAGTCACTGAATCATTCACTCAAGAGATTCATTCAGAAACACTGATTCATCCAGTAATGAAACAAGTGAAGTCTTTATAAGTGAAGTCTTTATGAGTGAGTCATTGAATCATTCACTCAGGAGATTCATTCAGAAACACTGATTCATCCAGTAATGAAACAAGTGAAGACTTTACGAGTGAGTCACTGAATCATTCACTCAAGAGATTCATTCAGAAACACTGATTCATCCAGTAATGAAACAAGTGAAGTCTTTATAAGTGAAGTCTTTATGAGTGAGTCATTGAATCATTCACTCAAACTGATTTCATTAAAGAAATCTGAAAAAATCTGTAAATCCAGCTTTAATGTTGTTTATGTGTCTATGTGGTGTTTTTAATCTGCTTTAAGACAAAGCATGTGTAAATTCATAAGTCGACTCCATTGCTGAGTATTTCCTCCTTAAAACTGCAGTGAACCAAAGACAGTCTCAAAAACACGCCTTCCTCATGCCTTATTTTAAGGCATGAAGAAGTAAAAAACATTGAATACGTAATTTTGATGCTCAAAGATGAGTTTTAAGGGATCAAATGACATCAGGTTCACAGCAGTTTGGCAGATCCTGTTCATTCTTTGACCACCAGGAGGACACAACGCACACAGTGTTGAAAACCCTGAGCTGAGAGGAAAGTGTGTGATCGTTTTCCTCTTACCGTCTTCATACACTTTGCCGTGTTTGTTGAGAGTCGTCAGATTAAGACACTTCAGCTTTCTGTTCTTGTGCCAGATCTACAGAGAGAGAGAGAGGGAGAGAGAGAGGGAGAGAGAGAGGGAGAGAGAGAGGGAGAGAGAGGGAGAGAGAGAGAGAGAGAGAGAGAGAGAGAGAGAGAGAGAGAGAGAGATCGATCACTGGAGTTGCACACTGACCGACTGCGCTGTGACTGACTCTGAGTTACGAGGTTGACATGCTGCCAGAAAGCACATTAAACAAGTGGAACTGCGCTTTACTGACAGTCATCAATCAAACTCTGGTCTGCTCCTTATTCCCAAAAGAGATAAAGGTGACATCAGCGCTGAAGAGTGATAGAGCCTTGGGTTAAGAGGAAGAAGACAGGGTTGACGAAGAGGAGGAAGATGTCCTGGGAAGACATATTTACGAGCCGACATGTACAATATACGGCCAGTTCTCATGCGTGGGAGCCAGTCATGGACATATTCCCCCATTTTCTTTATCAGTCTGGCCAATTGGGGGAAAATTTGAACATTTCCCCCAAATTTAATATACACTACTCATACTACGAACAGCACAGAATAGGGCACAAGTATGCGAATTGGCATGCACCTCTTATATTAAAATGTAGAGCCTAGCAGAAAAAATATATTTAAAGGGGTGGTATAATGCCCTTTCACAAGATGTAAAATAAGTCTCTGATGTCCCCAGAGTGTGTGTGTGAAGTTTTAGCTCAAAATACACCACAGATATTTTTATATAGCATGTTAAAATTGTCACTTTTTGACGGTGAGCAAAAACACACAATTTTTGTGTGTGTGTCCCTTTAAATGCAAATGAGCTGCTGCTCCTGGCACAGGGGGCGGAGCTTCAAGAGCTTGTGTGTATGTGTGTGTGTGTGTGCGTGCGTGCATGTGTGTGTGTGTGTTAGCAGCTCCGGTTACCTCACACACACACGCGCTGAACTTTAATTTTTTTTTTAGCCTTTTATGTTCAAACCGGAGTCAGACAATGATGGAGAGACTCAAGAAGAAGTGACAACATGTAGAAGCAACAGGACATTTCTGAATGATTAATTGATGAATTTATGAAGCTGATGTGTAGTTATCTTCTAGTCATTGATTAGCATATTCTGTCTTGATAATCTATAGTGTTCAGGGGGCGGGGTTTATGTAAATTCTAGGGTTGGTGATGTCACTAACCCGGGAGGAATGTGGTGTAGTCTCTACCAGCCGTTTGTTGTAGTCCTTAAAAAGGGATTTCTGTAAAGCAAATCTCTCCCTTTGCTCTGAACTCTGAGCGCTGTAACTTTGCAGATGTTGATTAAGCTCACACAGCAACATTACACACTAACTTAAGTTAGAAAACTCAAATCATACTCAACCCTTTAATACTTTTTAACGGCCTTATAATCAGGATCCTCTAATTTCACACAGTTTAGCGCCCCGTGAGAACCGTCATCAGTTTACCCATGATCCCGCAGCGTTAGTGTGTGTGCAGTCGTATCGCAGACTAATGAACGAACTGTGAAAGAGCCTGACCTCCAGGAACTGCTTGTCTTCTCCTTTAATGCTGCTCTCTCTCAGCACAGCCTTCATGTCTCCGGATGGGGAATCCACACTGAGCAGCCTGAACACACACACACACACACACACACACACACACACACACACACACACACACACACACACACACACACACACACACACACACACACACACACACACACACACACACACACACACACACACACACACACACACACAGATCACCGGATTGCAATACCTGTGCTTACAGAGCTCTCACGCTCTAATACACTTCTGTGACTTAGTTTGAAAATGAAATGTGGGTGAACTATCCATTTAAATATCTTTCCTTGCTGATATTTAGCCAAAACAAAAATAATCAGACACAGATATCATTGTAGAATTGTGTGGTTAATTTATTATTTTTTTTACTAGTGGGTGCAGGACACTAAACACTAAGTTTCACAGCTTCTGTTGTTCTCCTCTGTAAGTCTCTTTGGATAAAAGCGTCTGTTAAATGAATAAATGTAAATGTAAAATAGTTCATTTCTGTAAGTGAGGAGAGCAAGATAAAGTAAACTGTGAAATATTATACCCAAACATTCTCCATACGGTAAAAATTATAAAAATTTGGGAGCAAAAATGATTCTGACACTTTGAGCTGATCATGTTCTGCTGAATTGTGTGTTCTTTAATTGCTAATGCTCTTTTCACACACAGACTGAACACAATGAAGCATTGCTTGGTGATTGGTTGAGCTAAACTGGTATTATCTAATTGTGTAGTTAAATTTAACAGCTGACAGATATTCAACATAATTCATGTGTGAGACAGTCTAACAGAAGGACGGACAAAACCAGTCAGATATCAGCTGAGTTCTGCTCATATTTATCACCATTCTCTAAACTATAGCCAATAAACTGATAATGTGAGAAATGTTGAAGGTTTCTGAATAAATTATGGTTTGACTGTATATTGCTTATTGTTATTGAATGGATTAACTAATGTTAACTGATGGGACCTTCTTGTAAAGTGTTACAGTGTATTTTATAGTGTTAACGACTGGCTGACTGTACATCATGCTTTTCATGGCTACTCATTTACTAAATAATTAAATATACAAACATGAACTATTGATCTGAATGTACATTATTTCGATGGTCACTTTAGACATTCTACTGACTATAAGTAACTTAGCAACTACATGTCAACTTAATCGACCAACCCTAACCTAATAATCTACTGATCTGATCATTCTAAGTTCTGCTCATATTTTATTACCGTTTTCTAAACTCTAGTGAATGAACTGATGTTGGCGGTGTGTGAGTGAAGACTGGTTTGACTGTGTGATGAACTTACTCTCCCTTGATCTCAGTGCAGTTTCCCGACGGTCCGGAGTAAACCACGGATGTGTCGTCATGAAACACGATGTACTGACGACAGAACTTCACACTCTCGTTCCTCTCCAGATCCCGCTGGGTCCACTCTGGAAAACATCACGTCACAATCGTGAGTGTCTTAAATCTTAAACTCATAAACCATCCTATCGTCCGTTACGGCCCACATTTAGCAGTTTGGAGCTGGACGATTGGATGGTTTATGAGTTTTAGATACCTTACGGCTCGTTAGGTGTTATAAACATAGACATTATTCATTTCTGTACAGCCGATTTGAAAATGATATGCATTGTGAAAAGTGCTATCAGATAAAATTAATAGTTGTATACAGAATTGGAAAACTGACCAGTCATAAACATTTTTTTTTTACCCGAAAATTCTAGAAAACAGTGAAAATTCACAATCCCTATTTCAATTTTGATAGCACAGCTAAAACTACTAGCCTAACTAATATAAATTAAAAAAAAAATTAAAGACAAGAGACATTGAATAAAGTAATCAAATGTAAAATAACACTGGATACCGTATAAATTAAGCAGATTAATCCTTATTAAAGTTACAGAAGTTATTCAGTCAAGAGCAGTGCATGATTTCTGTCTTTTGCTGTTTGATTAACATTAAGCTTGTTTCCGCCACTGAATAATAAATAAATAATAATAATTGCAAAATTTTATCTCACAATTCTGACTTTTCTCACAATTGCGAGATAATATGAAGTCAGAATTGTGAGAAATAAAGTCGCATTTCTGAGAAATAGTCGCAATTCTGAGAAATAAAGTCGCAATTCTGAGAAATAAAGTCGCAATTCTGAGAAATAAAGTCACAATTCTGAGAAATAGTCACAATTCTGAGAAATAAAGTCGCAATTCTGAGAAATAAAGTCACAATTCTGAGAAATAAAGTCACAATTCTGAGAAATAGTCACAATTCTGAGAAATAAAGTCGCAATTCTGAGAAATAAAGTCACAATTCTGAGAAATAAAGTCGCAATTCTGAGAAATAAAGTCGCAATTCTGAGAAATAGTCACAATTCTGAGAAATAAAGTCGCAATTCTGAGAAATAAAGTCGCAATTCTGAGAAATAAAGTCACAATTCTGAGAAATAAAGTCACAATTCTGAGATATAAAGTCGCAATTCTGAGAAATAAAGTCGCAATTCTGAGAAATAAAGTCGCAATTCTGAGAAATAAAGTCGCAATTCTGAGAAATAAAGTCGCAATTCTGAGAAATAAAGTCGCAATTCTGAGAAATAAAGTCACAATTGCGAGATATAAAGACGCAATTCTGAGAAATAAAGTCGCAATTGCGAGATATAGTCGCAATTGCGAGATATAAAGTCGCAATTCTGAGAAATAAAGTCGCAATTCTGAGAAATAAAGTCGCAATTCTGAGAAATAAAGTCACAATTGCGAGATATAAAGACGCAATTCTGAGAAATAAAGTCACAATTGCGAGATATAAAGTCACAATTGCGAGATATAAAGTCGCAATTGCGAGATATAAAGTCGCAATTCTGAGAAATAAAGTCGCAATTCTGAGAAATAAAGTCGCAATTGCGAGATATAAAGTCGCAATTCTGAGAAATAAAGTCGCAATTCTGAGAAATAAAGTCACAATTGCGAGATATAAAGTCGCAATTCTGAGATATAAAGTCGCAATTCTGAGAAATAAAGTCGCAATTCTGAGAAATAAAGTCACAATTGCGAGATATAAAGTCGCAATTCTGAGATATAAAGTCGCAATTCTGAGATATAAAGTCGCAATTCTGAGAAATAAAGTCACAATTGCGAGATATAAAGTCGCAATTGCGAGAAATAAAGTCGCAATTCTGAGATATAAAGTCGCAATTCTGAGAAATAAAGTCGCAATTCTGAGATATAAAGTCGCAATTCTGAGAAATAAAGTTGCAATTCTGAGAAATAAAGTCGAAATTGCGAGAAAAAAAGTCAGAATTTATAACTGACTTTATAAGACGCAATTGCGACTTTATTTCATGCAATTCTGACTTTATATCTCGCAATTCTGAGAAATAAAGACAGAATTGTGAGATGTAAACTCGCAGTTGTGAGACAAAAAGTCGCAATTATCTTTTAAAATGTTTTATTCTGTGGCGGAAACAAGCTTCCATAGATTAACATTAGAAACACACCGCAGGAATATGAGGCTGCTGTCCCTTTAAGAATAATCCAATACACTGATACTGATATTTATGAAATTTTGATGCTTTATAACAGTGTTGCAGATACTTACATAAAATTAATCTGCCAATAATGTCTCAGTAAGATGATACTAAAATGCTTAGTTTTATGATCAAAGCTCTAGTTTTAAAACACATAATGCAATGATTGAGAGATGAACTAATAAACCTTCCTTAAAAGCCTGAAGATCATATTTAATACTCATGATTTTTCCTTAGAAACAAAACTGATGCAAGGATAATCAAGTAAACATAAGTCACTTCAGTCCAGTAAGTGTTCATCTAAAAATTGTGTTTACTTTAAAAAAATCTGTGAAGGTTTCATTTTAGTTTTTTTTACAATTATACTAAAAAGCCTTAAACTTGCTAAAAGTCTGAACTGTCAGTCAGACGACAGAAAACATGAAGTACAACAGGTTTTTCTAGCGCCTCACTGCAGTACACGAGATCCAGGGGGCGGAGTTGGATCCAGATCTAAGGGGTGGAGATTGGTAGGTTTAGGTGTACGTAAGGTGGGAGGAGTTGGATCTGGATCAACTCCTCGCCCTGGATTTCGTGTTCTGCAGTGAGGACCATCTCGGTTTTTCAGCAAAATTTTGATCATGTTGAGAATTTAGAGGCTTTAGAAACTGTACAGTACAGACTTTATGGGGTTAATGATGATGCTAATTTAATTGTGTTTTAATAGCTGGCTTGACGAAGGTGAGTTTAATAGTGTGTTTTAATGGTTGTGAATGATGAAGGTGAGTTTAATAGTGTGTTTTAATGGTTGTGATGAAGGTGAGCTTAGTGTGTGTTAATAGAGTTTGAACCTGTGTAGATGTTGCAGTACTGTCCTCCGTATCGTGACGTCACCACGGGACCCACGTCAGCGCGACACAAGGCGGGGAACCGACACTGATCCCTGTACAGCTGAGCGATCTCTGCCGGCTCCCGGAGCACCTCACACACACACACACACACACACACACACACACACACACACACACACACACACACTCAATGTATGAACCACAGAACATGTGTGGGCGTTTAAACTGATCGTCTGCTCCCAGCACGTGACGCGGAAGTTGCTCGAATAACACCGAGCCTGACCGAGCTGTTGTTCAGCGGTTGAGAATGAGCAGTGTGTGTGTGTGTGTGTGTGTGTGTGTGTTCTGTTGCGGTGTAAAGAGTGAAATACACATGTAATGATGTTGTTGTACATGATATTTGAGTGATTTGTCAGTACCTTTGAGCCCATGATGACAGCGCAGTGTGAAGTGAGTCGCTGAGAGAGGAGAATCCTGCGGTTGAACATGGAGACCTGAGGGGGCGGGGCTCCACGCAGCGGGACGCGTCTCTCATTGGTCAGATAGCGCTGAGGGGGCGGAGCTCCACGCAGAGGGACGCGTCTCTGATTGGTCAGATGCGATGACGTGAGTGTTATTTATATCAGAAAAGTTTTTGGTTTATTATATCATTATTAATCTTATGATCATACTTGATTCGTTTCATATTAATCAGAAACCTCTTTTATCTGTGGTGTTTTTAGAATTTTAAAATTATATAAAGCTTTAAGTTTTCATTTTAGGGTAATACTACAATATTATATTATATATAATATATATATATACATTACTTTAACTATTCAAAATAATTTGCCTTTAAGTTTAAATGTCTTAAAGTCCCCCTGTAGTCAATAACCCAACTCATCTTTGATCACCTACATAATTCTTGAAAAAAAAAAATGTCTTCATGCCTTAAAATATCTTGAATGTAACTCGACACCCTTGCCTCATTTAGTATGCGCGGTTCTATGAATATTCAAATGAGCCCCGCCTCCACTCGCTCAGCTCAGAGATCCACTGGTTGACGATCACACGTTGATCTGATTGGTTACAAGGTAGTTTGTGACGTCAGAAACACCAGCGATTTCAAAGCGTGTTTTTGAGACTGTCTTTGGTTCACTGCAGTTTTAAGGAGGAAATACTCAGCAATGGAGTCGACTTATGAATTTACACATGCTTTGTCTTAAAGCACATTAAAAACACCAAATACACACATAAACAACATTAAAAGCTGGATTTACACCACAGGGGGACTTTAAATACTGAATATTTTTGGTTTGTCCATTAAATTGGACCACATTTTGACCCAATTAAATAAAGTTAACAGATTTGTTTGAATGATTTGGTTATTTTATTAATTTACCAATATATTTAAATCAAAATATTGCATTTATGCAGTAACGAACCTGTAAGATCTGTATGAGTGAATGAGTAAAGCAATCGTTTTCTTCTCTCAGATTCTCATATTTGTTGTGGCTCTTGTAGATGATAAGATGATTATCAGACTAATATCTGTGTGTGTGTGTGTGTGTGTGTGTGTGTGTGAGTGTGTGTGTGTGTGTGTGTGTGTGTGTGTGTGTGTGTGTGTGTGTGTGTGTGTGTGTGTGTGTGTGTGTGTGTGTGTGTGTGTGTGGTGAAGAGCACAGCTGGAGGCAGGTGTTGTTTAAAATCCTCTTTTATTTTTTCCTGATTGTATCGGAGGGTCATTATTACTTTCATCACACAACATGACGTTACATCAAGCCTACTACAGGTATACACTGAAACAAACACAAAGTTTACAATGGATATATGGATACGCTCCCACAACAGTCAATGTAACACTGTATTATCGACCACCTTCAAACTGTTGTCTGGTTTTTTCCTCTTTTTTTTTTTTTTCTAAAATACATGTCGACTTTAATTCCCCATCCACAAATTACATGGAAGCCGTTTTCTCTTTTCTTTTTTTTAAAAGAGTCTTTTACAATCACAACAAGTATAGACCAAAGACCAAAAATGTCTCAATACAATGTATTTTTTCAATATTTTTTTTTTACATTTCCAAACAGTCCACATGAGCCGGTCACATACACAGTGTGATTCGTTGGAATATTAATGTGTTTATTTGGTTTCTGTTTATGTCGTGATGCTCCTTTTTTTTAAGACTTGATTTACACAAAACACCAGGTCGTTGTACACCTTGCTTTGAATGTTTCGTGTGCAGAAGTATAGTACAATTTACATGTTTTACAGAGATATCGATGTGTGTTTAGGGGTGGGGTGGTGGAGCAGCGAAGGGTCGGGACGAGGCTGCTTAAGGCCCATGCACTTCTCAGATACTTTAACCTTGATTGATTCCTTTATGCCGACCTGTTTTATTTCCCCGTCATGTGTTTCTTTCTTCGTGCCACTAATCTACTCCTACAAGAGTAACTGTTGTCTAACCCAGTAAAAGGATCACGATGCACGAATGAGTGAGTAAATAAAGCACAGATAATGGCAGGTGATCTGCGTTCCCTGACATACATCACAGTCAAAAGCCCTAATGAATCAAACCTAGGGTGTAAGAATGAATGGCTTTCTTGGTATTGTAATTAAGCCCTTAGATCTATGCATAAAGTATCTCCCCTTGGTGCATTGAGTCTATGCTTTCCTGAGGTGAAAAGGATCAGACGCACACATGAATGAACGCTAGCACGGTTGATATTGCAGGCAGTACACACAGTTTTCTGTCGGTGCTTCTACATATCTGATCATTATGCATCATTACACAACTCTCTCAGGTGCTGCCCCTAATCCATTTACATTAGATCTATTTGTTTAATAAAATATGATTTATTAAATGTTGGTATATAGTAATTTTTTGAAAAAATAAATATATCCTAATACATATAAACAAGCCTTTCTGAACACACAGATCTGTGCGATCACACATAACGGGCAGCCCTTCCCATATAAACCTCCTCATATATTATACTTGTATTATTACAGTATTGCACCAGCTACGCATCATGTAGGCTATATATCTTTCAGTCTATAGCGGCGACGACCGTCTGTGGACAGTGAGGGATGACTGACGCTCATGTTAATCGCTATGGCTAATCGGTTCCGTCTCGACAATGGGAAACATGCCACAAAAATGGGAAACTAAATCTCCATTCAGGTGATTATTTACAGCTCAGTTTCTCTTATACAAACAAATCAGCCGCCTATTAACATCTGTGGATCTACTATTGGATTAGGTGTTTTATTTCGTTTCAATACAACCATTTTTTTTCTTTCTCAGATGAGAAATTCATTGCATAGAAGGTCTGAATTTAAAGTCCTCTGACCGAATGTTTCGTTTCTGGTTGTTGGTCAGATGTTTTTTTTTTTTTTTTTTGATTGAATGATAACAAATGTAGATGCATACAAACACACATCCAAAATCATTCACACATACCATTAGAACATATAGCAATATCAATATTTTTTCTTTTTTTAAACATGCAATCTCTACTTGCTTAAAAGATCCAACATTCCACTAAACAGCGCCTTTATTTCTCCAACTAGCTTTGTGTTTTTCTTAATTATTACCATTATTTAATAAAAAATCTTTTAAAAGAAACATGGCTTTGACACCTAATGTGTTATCGTAAGAGACTGGGCATCACTTCTTTAATGATCCTGAACCATAGAGATATATATCACAGCCTCTCCTGACCACGACTGTAAAAACATCGAACAATTGTGCTCTTTACTCGCTGACCTCCATCATCTATTGCTTTTGATCTAGTTTAAACCGATAGAAATAAACTCAACCCAAATATATTTAACACAAGAAAAGCTGTAAACAAGTGACGATGGATTTAAATGAAGAAACTTATTTTAAAAATCCAAAAATAGAAATAAACTTTTTCCATATACAAACAATGCGAAAAAAATAAATAAATAGAAACTGTGATTAGAAAAATATCTACAAACATAGTAAGGCGACAATCGAACAACTAAACAAAAACAGATAATGCACAATATTCCACCTCGCCAATTCCGCAGGATTGTTGTAAAAATACCCCATCTTCTGCCTGAGGACAATTTCTGGACACTTTGGAAAGGATAATGAATAAAAAAGACCTGATCGGCCAGAACCTGACGTTGTGATCTGGTGTGTTGGGCTCGTCTCGTCCTCCTAGTCTTCTCTCTGCCGGAGTGTAAACTCGTCGTCGATCTCTCCTTGATATCGTGAACAGTGAAAGGTCTTGGATTGCATGCACTCCGAGTCCACTTTACACTTGTATAGCACATAGCAAGAGAAGGAAAACAAAAAAAGACAAAAACAAACAAACAGGTTTTTTTTTTTTTCTTCCTCATTCTGGAATGTCGAGTTAAAGGACTTAGCATAGAGATGTGTGTTACAGTAACCATGTTCATGATTTTCCTTCTTTTTTTTCTTCTTCTTCTTTTAGGAAAAACCTATGAAGTTTTTCTAAGTGTTCCAACGGTGCTGTTTCTTCGGATCCTGAGAGGGGAGTGAAGAGCGTTTCCCGAGGGAAACAGGGAATCACACTTCTCCGTGAGGAACTGGGATCGTGTCGGCTTGTTTCCGGAGTAAAGCGCAGGATCGACCGTCGGCTTCATCGACCCGCGTCGTGTGCTGATCGCCCTCTTTCTGGCGTTCCCGAACAGAGTTGGGAATTTCTTTGGCCGTGCGGTTCGGATGGAACACAGAAACTGAATTCCCAAATAATCTGAAGAAGAACGATATGGAACACAGAGACGGCATTACAATCCAATGACAGACATTTTTAACGTCAAATGTGAAAATAATGACTATTTTCAAACAGGTTTCCCATCAGACTCACATCAGTAATGATCATTTTTGGGTCATCTAACCCTAAAACATCCATGCCCTGAGTGGACTTCCATCCTTTATAGATTAGACAACATTGGCTGGCTAAATTGGATTCTAATGTCCAGGATTTTTCCCTCCCGGACAGCAACATGGTGTCGGGCCAGATCCGGCCCACATCCGGGCCGTGTGGAATCCCTGTGTACCAGACGTGGGCCGGATCTGGGCCGACACCATGTTGCTGTACCAATAGTGCAGCTGATGCTCGACCCAACTCTTCTTGATCAGTAAAACCGCTCGCCATTGGCACCAATCCATCTTTCCAGCCCCTGGATAAAGACTGTCCTTTCAAAACTCCTCATTTTAAAGCTACTTACAGGCTTTCAGAGCGAACAGTGTTGTCTCCATTGAATTATGACCTTGAGTTGGTAGAGTCCTGTGATTCCAGTCCTGGTTGGCTTAAAAACAAACAAGAAAATTCTATTCTATAAAATGTTTTTTACAAAATCACCAACTATTTCTAACAATATCGAACATGATACCACACAGCCCTAATATAATATGCATGAAGTTTTATCTCATAATGATCATAATTTTTCCCTTACCAGAACGACCAGGTAGCTTCTCTCCCTCTCACTTTCTTGTGTTGTCTTCTCTTTAAATTAAAACATTATAGCGAAACTTCATAGGTTTTTCCAGTACAAAAATGTCCTCTGTCATTGTAGACACCCTGAAATAACACAGAAGAAATACAGATAATCACTGTAAAGCTAAAAATATGCCACTTTATTATAATGCACTGTATTCAATCAACTGTTCAGTCTCTCTGACCCACTGTAATTGATAATTCTTCATAATTTGTCATAGTTTATAGTTATTATATGAAGCTAATCACATTCTGTAAATATTATTAATTATCTAATATCTCATTTCTAAATTTGATATCACTTACTGATTAGTTAAGCTTGTTTCCAAATGAGTTAGTAGCTGAAGTGTTAATCTAGCACTTCTCATTTGTCCTGCATAGTTACTCATTAATGACGGACCATTATTCTAAAATCTGAAGTAATTGCGCCCACCTTTAACTGTACTTCCTCACCACAAGGAGGAGAACTTCTTGCCAAACCCAGAGATGGCTGTGCCAGTGAAAATAAAAGGAGAAAACCAAGAGTATTGGTTATAAAAAGTATTGTACATGCTTATTGTACATTCATTACATGCTTTTTTCCGAATGAAAAATATTTCAGAAAAAAAGACTCTTTGACTGGCCCATGCATTACTTAAACTAGGCCTTTAAAGGGTTAGTTCACTTCAGAATTAAAATGTCCTAATAATTTACTCTTCCACACGCCATCCATGATGTTCATGTCTTTCTTTCTTCAGTGGAAAAGAAATGAAGGATTTTGAGGAAAACATTCCAGGATTCTCCATATAGTGTCTTCAATGGGGTCCGAAGGTCCAGATGTGAGTTTCAGTGCAGCTTCAAAGTCTCTTCACGATCCAGCCGAGGAATAAGAGTCTCATCTAGACAAACCAGCCGGTATTTTAGAACAAAATAAACATTTATATACTTTTAACCACAAATGATCATCTTGCTCTAGCTGTGATGAGACACACATTACGTAATCAGGTTGAAAGGTCAAGCGTGATGTAGGCGTAAGAACAGACCCAGTGTTTACTAAGAGAACCTGCAAAGACTGAGTCAAACGGCATTTACAAAAAAAAAAAAAAAAAAGGTGAAACAACGATGTCGGATGATTTTGAGGTTGGAGAAGAAAATAACATTGAGTTTTTCGCTCTACTCTACATTTCTGAACCAGAACACGCGTGACCTTTCATCCTGATTACGTAACGTGTGTCTCATCACAGCTAGTGCAAGACCAGCATTAGTGGTTAAAAGAATATAAATGTTTATTTAGTTCTAAAATGTCCGCTGGTGTGTCTAGATGAGACTCTTATTCCTCGGCTGGATCGTGTCGAGACTTTGAAGCTGCACTGAAACTCACATCTGGACCTTCGACCCGTTGGACCCCATTGAAGACACTATATGGAGAAACATCCTGGAGTGTTTTCCTCAAAAACCTTCATTTCTTTTCCACTGAAGAAAGAAAGACATGAACATTTTGGATGACGAGGAGGAGAGTAAATTATCAGGAAATTATAATTCTGAAGTGAACTAATCCTGTAATAGTAATGGACTAAAAGTATTGGAAACTCTGCTCACCTTCTCCTAATTTCCCAGCCTGTTCTGCTGCTCCTCCAGGCAGGATTTTAGACATGATGCTGTCTCCTTCTACACCCGTCTGACCCGTCTGACCCGCGGCGGCACTGCCGATCCCACCGGGCCTTAGAGGAGCCTTGGAGCCTAGAGAATCATGGGAACATCGTCAACAGACACATATATCCCACTTCATATGGATATGGGAGGAAAATCTAGGTAGTAATCTAAGATAATGTAATGATCAGACAGCGACGACTCATTAATCCTCAAGACAGAGCACATGTACAGCCCTTGAACAGTGGCATTATAAAGAAGTGGTTGAGTAGACACCGCTTGAGTTATTGCCTTGTTCATTGTGCAACTATCCAAAAGCACCGCTCACGAAGATGCCACGGCCAAATTAAAACAATGTCAAATTCACCAAACTTGAACCCAACTTGAAATGCATGTATGGACCATCTCTGAAGTCCATCAGGAGAAATTCCTAATCATGGTTATTCTCATTGGCATGACATGGAATTTCGCCATTTAAAAAATGACATTTTTCCACAAATTGCTGTCTCTTTATTTCGGGCCATGTTTCATTTCATGCGCTCATGCTTATTATTGCTCTTACTAAATATCAAGAGTTTCATGTATGATGACACATTATAGTATATATTTTCTTCGAAGTATGTACTGTCATTACATGGCTGTCCTGCCGATCAAAAGTATACACTCATTCTTCACTCATTTATTTGGTGTAACCAGGGTTTGAAATGAACTGTTTTCACTCACTGGCCAATTTGACTACTACGCTTTTAAGTTATCGGCCATTCACAACTTCTACCAGCCAAAAAAAGAAAAAAGAAAAAGGAAAAAAAAAGAAATATATACAGTACTGTGCAAAAGTATGTTAATACCCCCCCCCCCCCCCCCCCCAAAAAAAAGGTTTTAAGTCAGTTATTTCTATCTTTTGCTGTAGTGTGTCAGTAGGAGATATCAGTTTACATTTCCAAACATTCTTTTTGCCATTAATTGCAATAATTAATAGTGAGATTTGTGTATGCACAAGGAGTCTGACAACAGCCGGTCTGATCTGATCTCTCCATCATCGAGTCCGTCTGTGATTACATGAAGAAACAGAAGAAACTGAGACAGACTAAATCCAGAAGAACTGCGGGAACGTCTCCGAGACTCTTGAAGAAACCTTCCTGCAAAGCTTCCTGAAAAACTATGCACAAGTGTACCTGGACAAAAGCCGTTTAAAACCCAAAGGGTCGTTACACCATATATTGATTTGAATTAGTTAATAGAAGTTAACTCATAAATAAATTCAATTTGTGATTTTATTTTTGACAGCATTCTCACTTTACAGCATTTTAACACAAGTGCCAGCACTTTTCACAGTCCTGTAGCTTTGCAGGAAGTTTTCTTCCTGGGTGTAACACTTGTTTTTCCCCACGGAAGGCGATCGTATATCAGTGGCAGGAACAGTGTTATCTTTGGCCGGGCTTGCGTGTAAGAAATGCTGCTGCTGCTTGAACAGACAGACATAACTCCTGTAGCAGATCTAGACAGGTGGAGCTGGGGAGGTGGAGGGATTACAGCAAACACCATTTAAACGTTGAGCAAGAAAGCTCATGGACTGCCGGTCAGCTTGCGTCGTCTAGTAAATGATGTGATTGCTAACAGATTGCATGTAAAGGACCGATCAGCCTGAGACATATAGGGCCCTATGTTGCACCCAGCGCAATTGACTTTGTACACAATGCATGTTACATTCCTATTTTGCGCCCGACACACAGCGGAATTTCCCCTCCACAGACGCAAGTCGGTAAATTAGGGAATGAACTTGCGCTCCCGAGGCGGTTCAGTGAAAAGAGGAGGCGTGTTCCGGCGCAAACGTTCCCTGGTGCTATTTTGCAGTTTCAGAAAACAATTCCGCCACTGACCAGGAGAAACCTCGTTTAAAGTCAGTGGCGCGTTGCGCATGTTATTCAGATGCTGCTTTTAAGCCATAATCAATGTAGCGTGTGCACAACACACACACATTTTGATTCTCTACTCTACACAGATGCAGCAGTTCTCAATTTTAGAAAATCATACATTATTACAAGGAAAAATATTAACACACGAGGGAAATCATTGTTGTGTCCATGAAGATGTGAAAAATAGGCATAAATCTAGCTTACACATTTACCCAAATTATTATACGCCTGTTTAACCGAAGCTAATCTGGTTGTGTTTCTCCATCCCCAATGTCTCTTCTCTGTGTTTTACGGCCCTGACGAGAGCGTCGGTCTCCTCGGCTGTGAACCGCTCCTGGCAAATCCGCCGTTATAATAGCAATCCGCCATGGAACAAGCGCGCCTGCTCTTAAAGGGAATGTGAGATGATGCTCTGATTGGTTTATTTCACGTTACGCCCAAACCACACCTATGAGTAATGAAGCGACTTCAGACCAACACATTTTAGACTTGCGTCGGCCGCAAGAGACATTTATCCCGCCGGTATAATAGCAACTGAGATCCGCCCACAAAGTTACTTGTGTTTCGCGCTTGATACTTGCGTTTCAGATCGTTAAAATAGGGCCCTTGTGTTTCATGAATGAACTAGATATTTACATTATTGTTACTTATAGGTTCTTTGTCACTGATATATTAAATTCATCAAACCTGTATATCCCTGGTGTTTAGAGAGAGCACTGAGCAGCACGGCTAACATTTGGTACAATTACCACACACTAAATCCACAGTAAATAAATAAAAGACAACCATGGTATGCATATGAAAAAATGCTGTCCTTTGATTGAGATTTAAGTGAATCTAGGCCATGTTTTTTGAGCACAATTACCTATCCCGGTAAGTGGAGGTTGAGCTATTTTGGCAGGCTGGCCGGGGACTGCTTTAGCTCCAATAGCAGTGGCAGGGGTCGGCTCTGGTTTAATCTGGTGGAGACAAGAGACACATGTTCATAAAATACACCTATTCATTTCATATATTAAAACTACTGCTTATATTGTAATTTAAAGTTGAGTCAATTGATATGGTGTAATTATATTTTATTTTTGTGAAATGTGAAATTAAACAAAATCAATGTTATGATTTAAAATTATATGTAAACTTTTAAAAGTGCTGTTTAAAAGAAAACTATAACTCACTCTTTCAATCTATAACTTAAGCAGGCACTAAAGAAAGGGGAGTTTTGTAACAGAGCAGAGTATAGAACAGAGATGGTGAATACAGGAAATGTGTTAGGCATACATCCGAAACATAGACAAAAGATTATGTTACTATGCAAATGTAAATAGTAGAATGGCATTAGATGAAAAATAAGGTTTGCACTTCCTGGGGGTGAAAATTGCCAGTGCTTGCAAGGCAGCAACTATAGTCTTAACGTTTCAGGTAAGCCTTTTAGGTCTTTGACGTTGTTATGCACAAAGCATGTGTCTTGTTTAAAGTTGCCTGCACAGAAGCATTGACACACATAATGCAACTAAGATTTGACAAAGTTATTAGACGGGATAAACAGACAGGATATGATTGTAAGATAGGATGTTTCTATTATACAGGCCCAGAAGAACAAGGCCTATCCAGAATATTTGAGGACTATCAATACAGTGCTGCCTTGCAAGACCAGTAATAAACCAGGTACAGGTAAAACAGATACAAAATAATAAGGTTCATCTCATCTGGCCACAGTTATCCGAGTCTTACTTCTGATGGCTTTACTCTTAAAAGAATAGTTCCCCTCAAAATTATGTACTTTCTTTCTTTAGCAGAACACTGAATGTGAACCCATTGTCCTTGGTGATTCATAAATTGTAAGTCAACGAGTGCTGTCACTTTGAGAGTCAAAAAATCCCCATGGCTCCTGAAAAACGATGCAAGAAACTGAACATCATTTAAAACATTATTACCTGTAATCCAAAGCCTCAGGCAAATGGTCGTGTGCACATTCACAAGAATCAAGCTTTTTCTGGCTTGATGAAAGCATGATAGCAAAATGGCATTTCATTGCCCGAGTCTTGACAACAGAGGCTCTGCTGTCATCGCATGGTCCTGAGAACATGAGCACCACCACATCTCAAGAGCCCTCTGTCTCCCCAAGGCTTGTGGTTAAGGCGCTGCCAATGCTTCCTTCAGCTCTCTAAATTATTTATTGGTATATTTAGGTATGAACAAGTAGGGCTGGGCAAAATCTTCTTCTTGTTTTACATCAGAATCATCAGCCATTTTTGTCCAGCCTTTTATAAACTGCTTTACTTGCTGGTGTTAAACTGCTGATGAAGGCGTTTGATCTGCACATGCGTCCTCCCTCTCTTTTGTAAACAACATATTTCATGCATGGTTTTGCCTCTGCGCATACAGTACATCAGAGGTAGACAGTACACAAGGGCATTACGCTGCTATTTTGCTATTGTGCATATACATCATGTGAGAGAAATCTCAAGGCTATG
Source organism: Leucaspius delineatus (assembly GCA_023718395.1). NCBI lineage: Eukaryota > Metazoa > Chordata > Actinopteri > Cypriniformes > Leuciscidae > Leucaspius > Leucaspius delineatus. The sequence continues at coordinate 1,203,676 of CM043370.1, forward strand.
GATTACAGGTAATAATATTGTAAATAATGTTTAGTTTCTTGCACAGACAGATTGTTTTGCTTCATTAGACCATATATAGACCATTCATAAGAATATATCATCAGGAACCACAGGGATTCATTTTGTGTTGCCTGTATCTGCTTTTCTGCTATCTGGGAGAGAAAGCACCTATTGACCTGCATTTATGAATCACCAAAGACCATGGGCTTTGCTAAAATCATCTTAAGGGGCAGATTTACTAAACAGGGCAAATTAGCGTGAGAGCGCAATTCCCAAACAGCGCCGATGGGAGTGGAAAGTTCTGCGCGTGATCTACTGACGACACGCAAATTAAAGAACACAGACGCAGTCAGATCATTTCCATAATGACCAACGCAATCTACCAGGTAACGTCTGTTTTAAGAAGTGCTTTTTTTGGGGCGGTAAACGATGGCGCAAACACCAGTACATTGACGAGCGCAAACCTTAGTAAATCACCTTGCGGGAATCATTTAAATAACCTCATCCCATAAATTTTGCAAAAACAACTGTCCATGCCTTTTCAGCACTAATTTTTCACTGAGAGTGCCTTTAGTAAATCCTGACAGTAGTTTTTTAACGCCAAAAGAGGGTGTGCGCTGGCACAAGCTGTTATTAAATCTGGCCCATAGTGTGCTACTGAAGAAAGTCAGCTACATCTTAAATGGCCTCAGGATGAGCAAATTAACTAATCCTTTAATGAACCCTGAAACTCTGAAAAGCTACACTACTTACTAATATGGCTCAATATGACTAAGCATAGACTTAAGAAGAACAGGAAAAATATTTAAAATTCTGTGGCATATTACTGCAAGCATTCATAAATCTCATCCATAATGTTCATTAAGTCTAAAGATTATAAACATCACAGGGAAATGCTGAATAGGAGACTCTACTTTTAAGAAAATATCTGGCTATTTAATTAAATTACTTTATGTATGTCTCAGAATATTTACTTACTGCAGCTGGGGAGGTCTGTACTACTGAGGCGGGTTGTCGAGCCATTGGACCAGTCTGGCCAGGTTTAGCTTGAAGTTGCTGGGCTTGTACTAACTGTGGTTGCGCTGTGCCTGTGGCAGATATCTGTGACCCTGACCTGGTAGCGGATGTCTGTGCCTGCTGTTGCAGCTGTGCTCTCTGGCCTTGCTGCCCATCAACAAGTGGCTGGGAGCCAGCTTGCCTGCTTGAACTCGAAGGTCCACCTTGTCCCTTCTGTCCAGGCCCAAGAGATCCTTGTTGCCGGGATGACGAGGGGTGGTCCTGTTGCTTCCTACTGGAGGACCCTTGATGGTGGGAGGACTGTTTTCCAGAGCGGGAGCTATGTTGGTGGCCTGAGGTGTCACGGGAATAATCTGAGGATTGGTATCCCTGAGAACGAGAGTCTCCCCTCCTCCCTGAAGACGACAGGGAGCGGGAGTCATGCCGCATGGATGGATCCTTTGAGGAACGCGATGATCGAGAGGAACGAGGCTCATCTGAGTGGCGTGAGGAGTGCCTACCAGAACTTCCAGTGCTTTGATGACGTTGCTCTCTAGAGGAAACATGGCGGGTTTGACCATAATCATCTTGTGGCCAAAGATCTTCTGGTGGCTCATCATAATCATGGTATGTGTGCTTGACATGGCCTCGCCTCCCAGAATGACCACTGCTGCCATAGTGGCGGGAACCACGAACATCACGGGGCTTCTCAAACCAGTCTGTCTCCTCTTGACCGAGATGGTATGCTTTGGAAACCAAAAGCAGATCACAGTCAATCTCCATGTCTGATGGTGAAAGACGATTGCACACTGAGACCATGCAAAAGAAAAAGAAGAACAAAAATAGCCAGGCTTAAAGAAAAAGCATGCAATGTATTTAAACTCAATATACAACATACAAAACAATTATCTCAAATGGATGTCAAAACCATTCAATACCACACACAAATGAAACACCTTGGAAAGGAGCAAGAGTGGGCAAAAATAAAGAGACCACACAGCAACTCATGCAGTTTTTGGAACTGAGCACAACATCGAGAGTCAGTTTTATTGAAAGCTGCATGTTGCCTGAAGACAAAACATGGGCATGCACTTGATTTTCACTTCTTTACTTCAGCTATTCACTCTCTTTCTCTGGGTGGGTGGGGGATGTTTAAAGTGGGCAGTAACGCTGGCATTCAGCTCCCAATTACCTTCGCTGTCAGAAACAGCACAATGCATATCGTCAATTATATACATATCATCTGGTTTGTAGACATGGGTCCGGGGCAGGTCTCGAATATGGTCCTGCACATCGGGTAGAGAGTGACTTGAACCATATGAATTTGATGGATAGCCGAAAGCCCTCCCAACACCCATGAGCTTTGTCATGAGGTGGGAGTTCTCCTTTTCTGAATATTGTGACTGCAAAGTGGGGCGCACACTGTGGCCATAGTTGCTGTGGTATGACCGGTCTACACGGTCCCGTTCATATGACCTGCTTCTGTAGCCCCTCTCACAGGGAGGGATTTTGTCCATGCCATAGCCAGTTGAACGGGACCTGCCATAGCCATAGAGACGTTCATCATTATAGGAGCCCCGATGTTGACTGTAAGTACTCCGTAGCCCATAGATGTCATCCTGAAGTTTATGGTAATGGGAACCTGAGCCATAACCACTGGTTGTAGAGGGGCTCATGGTGTAAGAGGCCAGATCTGCCTCCACATCATGAGCTTCCTCAATTGGGGAAAACTTGGACATCTTCTGCTCAATGCCTTGTTTACGATGTTTGCTCCTCTTGGAGGACATGACGGCTGAAGGGCACAGGTTCTTTGAAGAGTGCTTTTGGGCTGCCCATGTAGGTGTTGAGTGACTGCTGTCATCATAGTAATATGATGATCCCCCACCCATGCTACTGCTTCCCACTACCCGGCCATGCGTATTTGCCCCTTGTGCTTGGTAGCTGCAGGTGCTCTTACCCCTGCCATGATGCTGGTCGTACAGATCTGTATCACGTTCATCCTCTGGTCTGCCAAATGAGCTCCCCCCTCGAGTGTGAAGTCCATCACTCCCATATCGTCCATGACCGTCATTGCGATGTGAGTCTAAACTAGTGCCTTCTTTGGTGAGTTCACATATGTCATCGATCATGACATAGTTCCTTGGGACATTCTGATCTAGGTTGGAGGATCCATATAGGCCTTCACTGGAGTACATAGAGGGGCTTTCCATTGAATGTATATGGTCAGATAGTGTTGTCTGCCCATATGTATTTGTAGGAACTGTATTATATTGCCCATAGGAACTGGCTGTAGTTACTGTATATCCATAAGTATTTGCAATAGTTGTTGTGTACGGCCCATAACTACTGGATGAGATTGATGTGTATGGCCCATAACCAGAGGCTGCGGAGGTTGTTAAAGACCCACCATATGTATTTGAAACAGAAGAGGAGTAGGGACCATAAGTGCTTGCCATAGTAGTGCTGTATTGGCCATAAGATGAACCCAAACCAGACTGGCTGTAATTGATATCTTGGGAAGTGGTTGATACTACAACTGTAGGATTACTTATAACCTCATAATTAGTGGGCATCTTGTGTTCAAGGTCAGCAAGTGATGTCTGTCGTGGCTTTTGGTGAAAAGTGAGAGTGTCTGTCTGTGGCTGATAATTGCTTGCTTGACTGACCGGATAGGGGGGTGCCTGGCTTGGGTATGGTGTACTGTGGGTTGGATAAGGGAGTGGACCAGTAGGTGGTAGGGTAGGCTGAAACCCAGGTTGACTTGGCTGTGCTGGAGGTAGCACCGAAGTGTCTGTTGGATATGGAGGCTGGCTCTGTGGGAAGACTTGGGAAGGAAATGTCCCATGGACCTGATAAGATAGGGTTGGATAAGTCTGCAAAGGGGTGGGTTGGGGGAGAGCTTGAGCTTGGGTGACTGATGGATAGGGAGGTTGGTTGAAACCTGTGCTCTGTGGGGTAGGTGCCGCTGGGTGACTTTGGGGGTACTGGTACGACATGAAAGATGATGTGGGGGGAAACTGGGCAGCAGTGTTCAGCTCACAAGTAAACTGGCTGAGTGGTGCCGTGCTAGGCCTGGTCATTAGCCCGTTGCTCTCAAAGGATGAGGCCACAGCTGTCAGGCGAAGATTGTTGAGCTCAGAGTCTGACATATAGTCTCGCGAATCACCCATGCAGCGCAGGTATGTTAGCTCCCTCCTGTCTCTATCCTTCGCTAATGTTTCTTTTCGCTGTGTAATGCCCAACTCCAGGTATCTAAGTTTGGCGTCAATTTCCTTTTCCTCCTCCTCCAACTCAGCCTGCTGCTTACGTAGCTTTGTAGATTCCTGCTCAACAGCCTTCAGCTCATGGGTCAAGTCCTTAAGTAGACTGGCCTTTGCAGCTAAACGAGAACTCCCTTTCAGAGATGGCAGAGAGGGCACAAGTATGTGGGATAGGTTAGGGGTGAGCATAGGCAGTTGTGTATCCTCTGGTGGAGGGCTTGGCAAGGTCCTCTTCACCTTCCTTAGGAGGGAGCTCTGCTGCAGGGCTGCCAGCTGCAAAGACACAGGGCCCATGAAGAGTGAAAGAGCAGGACCATGAAATACAGAGGACAACACAATGTTATATATTAGAGTACTACACATGACTGCAAGCATAGCTCAAACTAATGGTTTAATGTGATATACTAAAACTGTAAGAGTACACATTCCAGCCCATTTTTATAAAGATTCTTATTGAAATCAATGGGATTCTTACCAAACACATTATCTTGCCTTTTTGGCCATATATACAGCAAGCCAATACATTGTATTGCTGCTGTAATAATAATGAGTTTCTCTTTAAAAGAAAGAGGAGGTCTGTGGCACAAGCAAGCAAAAAAGGTCCCAGAAACTGATTGAACGGTAATTTACTCCACTCAAGAATGCAAAAAAGTGCATGTGAAAATATATTTTGAATGTACTTTATGAATACTGCATACTGTATTGTTAGCGGAAAACTAAAAACAACACCATAACAAACAACAACAAACTACATTGAAACAATATTACACCAGCAAAGAATTGCCATTTTTTAGCAACTCAGGCTTGCAGACATAGACATAATAATTAATATCACACTGCAACCTCATGGTCAAGACCACTTCAATAATTACATTTTCTTTATATATAATATGTAAACAGCAGAAACACCACCACTTGAGTGATACTGTTAAAATTTTTCACAAGTTCATATCGTCCCTTATACAAAGCAAGTTCAACTTTACAATCAAAGAGATACTAAGTTAACCATACCTGACTCTGAAGGGCTTGCTGTTGGTAAAGTGAAATCCTAGCCTTGGTATTTTCATCTGTAGTAGGACTGAGAGGCTTAGGATCTGACAGAGATCTCTGAATATTCTTCATCGGGCGGGGAAGGGCCTGATGTCTCTGTGATGGCTCAGCAATACAGGACTTCTGCTGTGGGGTGACATGTGCTTTATTCAGCCTCTCGCTAGAAGAGAATGATGTTTCTATGATGCGTTGTGGAGAAGAAAGAGGAGAAACAGGGGAATACAGCACCTGTGGAGATTTAGGTTGTTGCCGGATCAAGCTGGACAGAGACTCATTGTGCAGGTGATGCTGCTGGTAACCGAACTCCAACGGATCAGGTTTCCGCCTCCCAAACTTCCCAGCACTCTGTTGACCTGGGGAGAGTGAATCAGCTGAACCAACTAACTGGATACTGGTGGGGCTGACAGTGGTAGCAATGCTTATCTGTGGAATAACTACGCTTTGAGACTGAGTCTCAGGGTCAGTTTGGCAAGCTAAGCTTTGACCCTTCTGTGTTCTCTCAGGACCAGAAATATAGTGGACAATTTCAACCTTGCTGGGGTCTGGGATGGTGACATGTATGCTTGGGGATACTCTAACCAGCTGCTCAGTCTCTGTTTGGGAAGAACAATCTTGAATGGTCTGGATGGCAATGCTGGAGGATGCTGTCTTAGCAGTTGAAGTGGTAAATGGAGATGGTTCGGATTTGTGGTCTACACCAGATTCAGCAGAATGTCTTGAGTAACGTGAACGTCTACGTCTAACTGGCTGCTCCCACTCTGCCTTGTCTTCATCATCATCTGTCTGAACACTGCAGTCCACACTGCGCCTAGTCCGTCGTCTTCTTGATACGAGATACCTCTCCTCTCCATCTTCATCATCTGTTTGCACACTGCAGTCTACACGTCTTTGGGGGAACATTGTCACTTCTCCCTCATTACCATCTTGCAGCCGAGGCATAGATCTTTGTTTACGCATGGACCAGATTGCTGGCTGATCTTCACTATTTCTCAAGCATATCTCTGATGTAGAATTTGGTAGTGATCTTAAGTAAACCTGGACATCATTATACAACATATCTGAGGCCAATTCCTGTGGCTGAATCATTCTGCCAGCTTGATCACTCAGGATTTGAGTATTTGAACTGGCTGCAGCAACAGCTGTTGCAGTCTTCTGTCTCTTTTGTTCCTCAAGCTGCTGCTGTAACTGTTGTTGCAAAGATTGGATCTGGTCAAGCTGCTGTTTTTGTTGAGCCAGTTGCTCTCTCTGCAGGACCAACTGGCTTTCTCTCTCAGTTTGCTGCTGCTGCAAAACTTGTTGCTTTATAGTCTGCAATTCCTGAATCTCTCGCTGTACAAGTATCTGCTCTTTTTCTCTATGCCTCTGCAACTCTGAACGCTCCCGCTCAAGCTCTTCCTGAAGCCTTTGCTGTCGCAATTTTTCCAGCTCCACTCTCTCTCTCTCAATTTGCAAAAGTTGTTCCTGCTGTTGATGCAGTCTTTCCTCTGTTTCTTTTTCCTGGGTTTGAGCAAGATTTCTGGTAGCAGTAGCAGTAGGTCTACCTCCTTGAGATGATGGGGGTGGCTGTGTTTTGGGAGGAATAGGATGACCCTGCACTGGAGGATAAGACTGAGCAGACGATTTAGATTGTGGTAGTTGGTGATGTAATAGAGGCTGGGCAGTGGGCTTGGCCTGATGGTAGGGCTGAGATAGATTCATTGGTTGCAACTGGATCTCAGGTTGGCTCATTGCCATGGCCACTGGTGTTGAAATAGGTCCTGATATGACAGAACCAGCAGGTACAGAAGAGGACTGAATTGGTTGTGTAACAGTTCCAGCTACTGTTAAGCTTACTGGAGAATTGCCAAGGTACAATGGAGTATCTTGAACTGTCGTGATAGACTCAGGTACTTTTATAGATGTTGTAAGAGGGAGAGGATTAGGTGTAGGACATTGGAAAAGTGTCTGCCCAGTCATTGGAGCTAGTGGCGATCTAGTTAGGCTTGCCAGAGGTACTGGTGTCATATTTGGTGTAGGGTAAGGTCTGTATACCCCTCTTAATAAAGGACGTAGCATAGAAGCTGGCTGGGTTGTAATTGGAACGGTAGATGCAATTGGTGTGTTAATAGTTGAATAGATCATCCCATCAGCTGATCTAATAGCTGATGGATACATAGCTCGAAGACTGGCTTGTCTTGCATTTATGAGATCAGTTAGAGCTTGACTATGGGAAAGAGGCTTTCCATCTGAGCTGTACTTGAAACCAAATCTGGGACTTTGGTGCAGATTAACTCTACTAGGTGGACCACTGCTTCTTTCGGTGCCCAACTGTAAAATGTCAGGGTTACTACTATATCTATCTATGGAGTTAAGAGCTGCACACATGCGACTTATCTCCCTGGCAGTTGTGGCACTGTACTGGGCAAGATTAGACTCTGCAAAATCACCTGAGAAATATCCATAATCTGAGTTCATATTGGTCAAGGAGCTGTACCTTCTAATTGGTAGATCAGCAACATCACCCTGACGAAGATCTGTGTAGGAGCCATATTGAGGCCCCATTCCAAGGTACCCTCCATCATAGCCTTCCTTTACTGTGTCTGTGAATAATTCTCCAGAGCCATGAAAAGGGGGATCAAGCTTTGCTGAATATGATGACAACCCTGCCTCTGCAATGTTGGTTTCAGACATTGATGGTTGAAGCCGTCCAGGGAGAGGCAATGTGTATGATTTAATTGCGTAATCTTGGTATGTCTGTCCATCTTGCCGTAAATCAAGTTGTTGATAGAGCTGTGGTAATGTGGAAGGTGTTCTTGATGATAGCTTAGAAGTCTCATCTGTGACTGGTTTCTGGGAGAATGGACCACCCACACAGCTGCCACCAAAGGGCAGGTTATAAACCATGTCACAGCAAGTCACTTGATTTTCTGATTTTATTTGCCCAGTTAAATTCATGGCATCCTGGCCTTCCTCTGATTTGATAAGTTGTGTGATAGTAGCTCCTTGTGCAGCGCCATCTATCTGGACCATCATCACATGAGGCTTGACGTTTGTTAGATTCATGATTCCTGTCTCTGATGGCTTTCCTCTTAACTCAAGTGAACCTCCAACACTATAAACCTCAGATGTCATAGCCGGTGAGATGACATTAACCTGTGTGGCAGTGCTTGTCTGAGTGACAAGCATATCCTTTTTGATTAGAGGTAGTTGGCTAGATAAGTTTAACTGAGCAAAAGAGGCAGCTTGTTGTTGTTGAAGCTGATGATGTTGCTGAAGCTGCTGCTCAAGAAGTTGTTGTTGCTGTTGAAGCTTCTGCTGCTGTTTAAGTAACTGTTCTTGCTGGATACTCAGGTCTTCCAGCTTAGCATCAATCTTTGGTATAGATGGATCAATTTGTGGTGGCTTGTTTGGTGCCAGGCAAACTACTGTTCCCATATCTTTGCCCAAATCAACTCTGTTTTCAAGAGGATCACAATAGAGCACAGGGTGCTTAGGCTGGGACATGAACATAGATGCAGCTACAGTAACACTGATAGTTGTAGCTGTTGGTGTCACAACATGCAGCTGCTCCTGTGTATTCAGGTTCATTATTAAGGGCTGAATAGTTGTGGATTGACGAATGGGGCTTCCTTCAACAGACCCAGAAAATTTTCGAGATTCTGTGGCTAAGGAGGTCAAATCCATTCCTTGGTCAGTCATGATAATTGGTGTTGGCTTTATAGTTCGTAGATCTACTACACTTCCACTCTGTAACCTCTGTCCAAGCTCAATTCTTGAAGTACCGGGAACTGTGGAAATGCGACAAAGGGAAATGTTTTCCATTGACATTGATCCACGTGTGTACATGCTAGCAGTGGTGACCATGCTAGTTCCAACACTAACTTTTTCAGCTCTATAGGTTTTGTAGAAACCATGCTGTGGTGATATATGATGTGGTGGAGTATCAGGAGGGCTGACAGGAGGCGAGTAGGCATCAAATGTTGATTGGCGGCTAAACCTTGTCGGTGAAGACAAAGGAGATGTTGCTGTGTTGACTGTAACTGGCTTTGGTGGGCTAGTGGGCTCAAGCTCTTCTGTTCTAATCATAAAATGGGTATCTTGAGAGGACTGCTGTCTAAAAAGGCATGGTGTAACAACCCCCTCTGAAGTCTGAGTGCCCTGTGCCACAACTGGATAGGTGTGAGAAGCATTTCCAGATGAAGCTAACATTGAAGGGATAACTGTCTGAGTTGAAAGCTCAGCTGTTCTCCTAGAGAGAGATCGTGTTGGACTATGAAGAGGAGATGAAGTGGGAGAAACAGGAGGACTCCTTTCATGGTAAGTATAACACCTAATTGAACTTGGGCCAGATTCATTTATAGCTTCTGATGATGTTGAATTATCCCTCATTTGGAGTCCTTTGCTAATTGCCATTTTCCTTGCAGCACTTTCTCTTTGGTTGCAAGCCTGAGTGATTGCAGATATTTTTTGAGACACATTTGAAACACTAGCGGTGGTTGTGGTAGTCTGTCGACCATATAAATTGGGTTGTGTGCTGGACACTGTTTGACTGGCACTAGTTTGAGAGACAGTGACAATTTCCCTGGCATACACTCCATAAGCAGCAATAGTTGTGGCAGCAACTGCTGGTGTAATACCATTTTTACCTGTTTGATTTCTTAGTCTCTCTTTGGGCCCATCTTTTGAGAAATGCTGAGTTACTCTAACATCAGGTATCCGTCCTCCTGTCCCAGTTTCAGTAAATGATACTGGTGCTGAGAGCTGGGTGGGGCTTGTGCCAGGAGTCAGTAAAGCATTGCTTTGTTCCAGAAGCTTAGCAAAGGCTGAGGTTGTATCTAGTAACTGCTTTTCTGAGTAGGACACATCCATCTCCATTTGGTCGTCAAGCTGCTTTGAAATGTTTTGTGAGGTCTGGCGGATCTCTTCATAGATATCAACCGTCTCCTTATTCTGAAAGTGAATACCATCTTGATCAGTATAATCATATTCATCCTCAATATCTTGTCTGTTTCTAATGTCTGACTCTTGATAGGTGTTTGTGCTGTACTGTTGTAAAGATTGCTGCGGTGTCTGCTGCTTTTGTAGTTTCTGCAACATCTCTGCTTTCCTCATCATTTCTTCATATACTTCTTCTGCACTTTTTAATTGCTTGCTACTCGAAGAAGTAGTTGTAGCAGCTGTCGATGATGTAGTTTGTGGTTTTTCGGTAGGAGAATAAAGTGACATAAAGGTTGGTAGGTTGTACTCACTACCTGATTTGTACAGCTTTGATGAAATTTCATAGCCCTCGCCATCTGAGTCAGCCGAAGGAGAGTATTCTGAGCAGGAGGACCGGTGGAGTTCCTCCATCTCGGCTGCCTGTCTCAGCTCCTCTGTTGGAGAAGCATCCTCAATGGGGGATAGATTGCTGGGGGGAGTCTTGGATCGTTCTCTACGTCTTTGTGCTCTTAGCTCTTCTTTGTCACGTTTTGTTTTCCGGACAGTGCTTCGTATTCTCTGTTGCTCCACTTCCCTCATCTTTTCCTGCTCCCTTAGGAGTTCTTCTTCTTCCCTCAATTCGTCTTCTTCTGAAGAATCCTCAATGGTAGGTAGGAGAGGGCCATGGGAGCGATGCCTGGCCTTCCTCTGCTGCTTCGCCTCCTCCAGACGCTGCCTGCGACTAGGACTACTGTCACTGTCATCTTCCAAAGAGGATATGGAAGTAGGGGATATCCCCGAGGAGTAGCTAGAGGTGGTTGGTGGGAGGGTGGAGGAATATTCCCCTCTCGACCTTTCTTCTGGAGAACCAGTGAGGCTTTCCATCTCCAGCTCAGGTTCTCTGTCGAGACTCAGGTCATTGTCATTGTTTAATTCCATGTCTCGACTATAACTGCTGGTGTTGTTCAATTCTATAGTCTTGAATCTGCGCAACCCTCCTTGCGAGGCCATGAGGTCCTCTTCAGCTGATCCTTTGTATACATCACTTGCTGTTGTACTCTCCTCCTCAAAGCTACTAGAGTGGTAAGTGAGACGGCGCTTTTCTTTTCCTGAGTCACTAATGTGCTTTTGTGTCTTTTTTAGCTTTTTGTAGCCATAGCCTTCATCCTCATCATCATCCTCTTCTTCCATTTCTTCCTCTTCATCCACATTATCCTCATCTGCACTCATCTCCAGAATTTGCCTCCTCATAAACTCCTCATCAGTAATCTCTTCAGGTTCGACATTTCTTTTTTTATGGCCACTGTTCTCTCCTACAGCAGCAATTGATCTAAACTCTCCCTCAGTTGGATCTTCCTCCTCTTCCATAATGCCTTCAAGGTCCTCATCTGAGTCAAATTCCTCCGGACTGATTGATATTGAGCGAGACTGATGCTTCCTTAAGTCACCGTGTTGCTGTTTTCCTCGCTTTTTGTCCTGTGCTCTTTCTCCTTCAGATGAAAATTTAGACTCTAGAAGGGGTCGCATGGAGCTCTCCAGCTTAATCAGCTCAGACGGACTTGGTGGTGTATGGTGCCCAGTCAGACCTCTCTCACTCATCTTCAGCTCTTCCTCATGGATAAGACCAGTAATTTCACTATGTGTACTGGAGATCCCATCAGAGGAATAGCCAGTGTCACTCAAACTCTGTGGGCTCCGTGATAAATCATGATTGCTGTTTGTCTTGGTGGTTTCCTGGGAGACCAAAAAACACATATACAAAAGATACACTTAGACAAACAAATGCTAGTGCACACAACATAAATTCAATCTATAGAGTGATACTCTATCAATCAGTACACTGAGCCCTCTCTTTATAAATCTGAAGAGCATGGTCTATTAAAAATCTGAGAATACTATGCAACACGCAATGAAAATATATACAAGGTCACTTTGGCCACTTTTTGAAAGTAATTTTAATGTTAAAAATATTTGAGATTAATGATTTAGACAATTTTCTAAATTATGGAGATATTACTATGAGCCAATGGCTTACCTCATAGTATTTGGTAATACTCTGTAATTCTTTCTTTTCCTCTTTTATAGGTGTCTGAAGCGACTCTGTTGTTCCTCTCTTCAGAGTTGGTTTATTGTCCCTATCTTCAAGGTCAGGCCCCTTCATTAGTTTGGGTGCAATTTCCTTCCTCACTTCTTCACAAGTAAATGCAGCAGTTGTAGACACAGGAGGTTTTGTGGCTGTAGTAGGCTGTGCAGATGTTTTTATATCAATTGCTGGTCTAGCTAGGGGGGAAGAGAAACCACTCTGTTGAGAAACTGGAGGTTTCTGCTTTGGTGACATTGCCTGAAGCCCTTGCTGCTGCTTGCTGGGCAGTTGCTGATGCCGAGGGGAACCCGCCGGTTGACGGCTGGGAGATGAAGGTAGTACTGGAAGAGGGTCAAGTCCACCAGACATCAGTCTCTGAGTCTGACAGTTCAGACAGAGCCATTCTTTCTTCTGCAAAACAACAGGGAAGTTTAAGTTCAATACTTAGAATCACAAGATGATCTTTATTTTGAAAAAGGTACACAAAGCAACAAATATAAAAAAGTTATTTAAAAAAACATAGAACAATGTTGCAAACAACATATTGAGTGAATACATAAATGAGTAAACTGTTGAGTGAATTATATATATATATATATATGAAGAGTTCAGATGCAAAAGCCTCTAAATGCCATCTGAAATTTTCTTCTAGAATGATCATTTTTATCAAGCTCGTATATTTAAGTTTAGTTGTTTCACTTAAATGGCAATGAAGATTACCTATTAATTGTAATTTAAGTGAAATTACTGAACTTAACTATACAAGCTTGATAAAAATTATCATTCAATAAGAAAATTTCAGAAGGCATTTAGAGGCTTTTGCATCTGAACTCTTCATATATATATTTAAAAAACAGTTTTGGCAATAAATTGCATTAAAGTCACAATAAACATGAGGTAGCAACAGAACTTTACATCTGTATTGTGACATATATCCAAGTGTAATGGATTATCAAAAAAAGAAAAACGGGTAGAGTGGGACTCGGTTGCATCTATCAGCTGTTGATTGGATTTTGAGATGTGCGTATTGCACTCAAAAATTAATGCAAGCTTGCAGTCGATTGTGAAAGGGCAGGGTTTAAGAGAACAAAATGATTGAGAAGTCTGGCATACACCACCAGAGAGAAGACTGCCATTTTCACAGAAAGACACGTAATTTTGATTAAACATTATGAGGAAATGTTTAACCTATTAGCCTGCATCACCCTCCCCCTACCTCTCCCTCCCTTTGAAAAATAAATGGAATAAAATATGAAATGAGCCTTATAGAAATGCAACGCAGCTAAAACCACAGGCCTGATCATGTTTTAAATGTGAAGATGATAACTTTAAGACTCTGAAGTCTCTAAAATGCTATCCGATGTTTATTCACATCTTCAAAGCATTCACTCAGGGGTGTCAAACTAATTTCTTGAAGGGCCTAACCCTGCTCCAACACACATACCTGTAGTTTTCAAACGAGCATGAAGGACTTGATGAGCTGGATCAGGTGTGTTTAACTAGGGTTGACATTAAACTCTGCAGGCCTGTGGCCCTCCAGGAACTAAGGGGCTGTCTACACGACTTTTTGACTAAAAACTTTTTATGCGTTTTGGTCGCTTGTTTACACGGCAACGCATAGGTTTAAAATCGGGTTTCGAAGTACACGTTTTTAAAAAACGGTCTCCGTGTAAACAACAAAAGCGAATCTTTGAAGATGATGACGTCATGCACATAGGTATTACATGTTCAGTCTTTAGTGTTTCATCGCCATCTAATGGCCTGGCAGCAGAATACATGGTTTTTATTTGTTTTCGTGGATCCATGTGAATGGGGATCGTTTTGACAATGTTGTCGCCTGTATGCGGAAAACTCAAAGGAAAAACTTAATTTTAAGCATATCGTTGTCGTGTAAACGTACCCTAAGTTTTACATCCCTGGTCTAAACATGAATATCAGTCACGTGACCTCTTACGTCATCCGCTTTTTTTCCAGTTGACTGCCACCATCTTGAGTACCTACCGAGTACTGTCTATGGTACTGACAAGCATTAACTAGCTAGCTTGCTACTATTTACAGCTTCGTACGGACACAGTAAATGGCTACGAAAGACAACGTTTCGCACCTCGACTGCCATGAAAAGAAACGCTACTTTCAAAAAATAATATTGTTAGGGTGTGATCCCTACGCGATACCAGATGCGTACTTCCAGCCTCTGTTCACTGCTATTGAACTACCAATCCTGGCATTCAATGATATTATATGTTGATCCGACTATTCAAAGCGTGTATTTAAATGGTCCAGGGGCAGAACTTTTGCCAAGCGTGTCAGTATCAAAACTGATTATCAGTGGCGAGTGAAGACAACAAGAGATCCACAAGAGAACACAGTATCCGCGCCACTGATCGCAGCGGCAATGAGCACTTTGATCACTTGATTTCAGAAACAACACATTTCAGCGCTAGATTGCCTCTTATTTAACAAACAAATGAATGCTCTGCTAGTTAACTGGAGATGTTTTGTTTATTTGTATTGGTACATTCGTGCCGTGAGATGTTTCAAAAGTGGTGGGGACAATATCGACATGTCCCACCCGCAAATTACGGCGGCTTTTTTCGTCCTGAGGTAGCCTGTAAAAGGATATTGTGGGGTCTCCTTTTTTGTTGTTGCACCCCACCGCACAACATAGTGAAGGGATAGCTAGCTAGTTCCTTTGCGACTGACGTGAATCAGGTACTCAAGATGGCGGCAGACAAGTTTTAGAAGTGAGTGACGTCAGTGAGGAGATGTTGGTGACATCATCTGATATTCATCTATTGTTTTGTGGTGCAAATGCCCCATTCAGCTCCAGTCTCCCCTGCGCACATTCACACCTCTCTGGCTGAGATATGGCTCTAATTATTATTTTTCCTTTATTATATTTGCTGATGCCTTTCCATTCACACTGTTTTAATCCCTCATTTCTTTGATCAGACTTTTCACTTCACCATCTTTGACTTTGTATCAAATGCCCCTAAAAAAAAAAAAAAGAAAGAAAGAAACATTCCAATGATCTTTACTTTTCCAAATAAATCATAACACATAATCACTCCTGGTAACAGGCTCATAAGGGCTAGCTAGAATGTTTGCTTAGCACAGCATCAAAACATGATCATTTATGAGATTTAAACCATGTTTTTTGCTCCAAACTCACTTTATAACATCAGTCGAGCGTTTGAAATAACCTTCTGTGATCCCATGTTGCTTCTTATCCCAAAATGAGGTAGAAAATATATTATTCTGGGTAACACTTTAGAATTCTGTTCTGTCATTAATGAATAACTACACAGATACAAATGAGAAACACAATATTAACATTCTTATTATTAACTGTTAACTTATATAAAACCTTGATTAACAAATAAGTACACTCTAAAAAATGCGGGGTTAAAAACAATCATTGCTAAAACAACCCAGCTTGTTGGGTTTTATACATTAACCCTGGGTCATTTGCTGGGTTGTTTTTGACATAGTGCTGGGTCAATCAATCTGATATTGAAGGTTTTTCATATTAAATAAAAATCTCTATTATACACTCTATATAGGACAAGGACACTTTATATAATATATTTTTTTATTCAATGGCAAGTCAGTCTTTTACAATCATAAAATACTCAAAAACATTTAGTAAACGTTTTAGGAAGTACCAAGAGCAGCCTCTGGGAATCAGTGAGAAGAAAACTGTTCCAGTTCATTCAGTGACAATCTTGTACTATTATTCATGTTTGCATCAAAAACAGGTTTACCTTGTGCCATCCAATCTGTCAGACATTTACATTTCAACCTGCCAAACAAATAGCGTGACCACAGCCATTGAGTCAGTGGAGCATATGGCAACTTTCTTACAGGCTACGACGTCATATTGAATCTCATCCCTGATCATTCTCCATTCGTTTGGTGGAGGTGAAACTCCTTTATGTTCTTTATGTTCTCGCTCTGAGTGTATATCCGTTGTATGCTGCATTTGAAGATAGCTAGTGTTCAAGCATATGTTAGCAAAACATTTATATTCCTCAATTAAGTGCATACGTTTTTATGCACACTTTTAGTATTTAAGCACATCTTGGCCTTTCCATCAAGTGTTTATAAGATATCCCAAATGTGCATAAAAATAGGTGGGTGGAAACATAGCTATTGACATGACGTGTAAATGAGTGATTGAAAACCAGTCCGAACCCATTTTTTTAAGTGTGGTTGCCCTATGCCACCCCTGAGTGGTTGACCATATCACCCAGATGCCTAAATCCGCTACTACACACACACACACACACACTGTTAGGACTGACACCCATGTGATTACACTACTCGTATGGACAGATGATTAACAGACACAAACTGTTTATAGCTGGGCTCTTTTGCATCATAACACTAGAATATGACACATGAATTATCAGTACCAGCTTATAAACCTGCAGCGCTTTGGAATGTACTTGAATGAACAATGGCCATGCAGAAGATACAACACTCATGTCTAGGCCTCTCCCTGTGAACACAGTTACTCTACACACATCACAATTCCCACCACACAGTAGAAAATTAAAACTGCTTTTTTTCTGAGAGGGATTCCGCTGGCACTCAATATGAACGAAGAAGGATTAAAGACTGATAAAGAGAGAAATGTGAAGAAAAGAAGAAATAGTTTCAGTCCATTACATTACAAGATGAGTGTAGCTCCTTACCTCCACCAGATGTGGTGTGGGATTGAAACCACAAAGATTGCACACCTCTGTATGACACTGGGTGCACGACCTGTAGTTTGGTGGTTCTGTTGTTCCGACATTGAACGCAGTCTTGCATAGTGGGCAGGTGACGTCTGGCTTCTGGATGACTGGCTGAGTTGGAGGCTGAGTTGGAGGCTGCTTTAGCGGTGACTGCTGTGGTGTTGTTTGATGGTGTGACGGGGACTGCTGTTGTTTCGGGCCTTTTTGTTGGTGCACCGGTGACTGCTGCTGCAGAGGCTGTTTCTGAAGGGGGGCTCCAGGACCTTTAGGGAACATGACTCCTCCTGAGCCTGTTTTGGCAGTGCCAGGTGGCCCTGCTGTAGATTTAGCACTAGCTCCATCACTGAAGATCACCTTTGTCCCCATGGCAGTCGGATTACGGGCAGGTGAAGGCTGCTGTGAGGATCCAGGAAGAGGGTCAACAGATATAAGGGTGCTTGCCTGGTTTAGGAGAGATGCCCCAAAACCAAACAACTTAGTTAGACCATCTTGAGGTGGCTCGTGGGAGGGTGGGTGATGGGCTGGGGAGCTTCCGGCACTCCGGGTCTTATCGGGTTGACCTCCAAGCCGCACTGGAGAGCCACGCCCCAGATCGGACTGCGACTGTGCCTTTGCTAAGCCAGGTAAAGGCACTGCCCCTGGATGAGGAATCCGCCCTATTTGGGCCACTTTTTCTGGACTTTTTGGTCCCAATACCTGCCTTTGGGTATCCTTGGACCCTGACTGGGAACCTGATTGTGGTTGCTCTTTATGTGTCTGGAGACCAGCTTGTGGCCCACTGTGAAGTCCAGTCTGGTTTGGTCCAGTAGGACCAATCTGTCTCTGGATCCCAGAGAACGCTTGAGTCTGAGGCTGGACTTTTGTCTGTGTCTGCGTTTGGGATTGTAACTGCGGTGTGGGCTGAGCTGGGGGTTGGGTCTTGGGTATGGGGTCAGCCTTAGGTTGATGAGAGGGAGAATGTATCTGCTGCTGACTCTTGGACCGTGGTGTAGTCATGTTTATTCCCAAAGCCCGCTGCATCTGGCAGTTTAAACAAAGCCACTCCTTGACCTGTTGAAGAAACGCATATTAGTGCATTACTTAGAGAAAGATACACACTCCATTCAGAATTTGGAATCACTTTATTTTCCCCAAATTATTTTAATTGACCAAAGACACATTAAAGTCACAATGAGATCAAAATGGACAGTTCTTGTTTTTTATGGAATATTGCAGTGTTTATTAAGGTGCCAAGCACCTATTGTAATCGTAAGTGTTCTTATTATTCTTCTACCGCTCTGAAAGCCCATAGAACCGTTTGAAAGAAAGTTATGAAATTTGGTACACAGATAGAGGGCAGTCTGAACATTAACCACGGCGAATTTGGAATCTTTAACTCAATCCCTCTAGCACCACCAATTGTCCAAATTTGCATTGCACTCAGATTGACACCAAACTCTGCTTGTGTTATTGTCACCTTACTCTGACCACACCATATCAATGTGGTCACAGCGACACCTATTGGTAGCTTCTCTTCTGATGATAAGGTCAGGGACTCCTGTAACAGGGAACCTGTTACTCACATGAGATCCACCAATAGTAGCCAACCACAACCATCCAACCATCCAATCAATTCCCCACGGATAAAATCAAATCCGCCCTACATTTGTTCCAGAAGCCGTTTCACACGGATATATATATGTCACAATAGGCAAGAAAAGACTTACGTTTCATCTGATATTGCTGTTATATCTGATTTTTACTCAAAACTCAAATGTATCTTCCTTCACAAAAGCAAAGACAGCTACAAATATAACTACAAAAATACACCCTTGTAAACGTATGCTTTCAAGTACTACTGACAGTCTATTCTTCCACTACACCTTGAGAATACAACATTTAGTTCCACCTGCATTACTGACGCACAGTTGACCAATCAGTAAGCCACTCCCCTCGAACGCAGATGAGCCAATGGCGGTTGAGTGTCAGTCACACGGGACCGGAATTCGGACATCTTTAGGTTTGGGAAGATTGAAAGATCCGAAGAAACATTGGAAGATCCAAACCTCTCATCGGTTTGATGGTGTTTTTGCTACAAAAATGGTAAAACGACGTGCCTGGGGTTCTTGTATCACTGATTCCAGGTATCCTGAGAGGAGGGCATGGGTATTCATGTATTGAATCAAACGTGTGATAAGATTTGCGCAAACAGACCAATTATCTAAGCAATACGACTGAAGCCCGGTTCATTTATAATATCAATGATGTGAGCGCATTAACCTGGACCTATGGATTCAATCCCAAGAAGACAAAAACGTTCATTTTCTGGTTGTCATGCTCTCATTAAGTTACAATTAAAGTTAGTGAGTCCATGCCAACGTACAAACCTAAATAGCTAACTGTTCTCACGTCATGTACAGTGTAGGTCAAAAACACCCGGCGGTTTAAAAACAGCCATCTGCGATCGTGACGACTGTAACATGAGGCTTCTCCCGCTTCCATTGTGATCTGTAAACCCTTGCTTGCAAATGAATCTTGTTACCTACCATATTTATTTTAAAATCTTTTATATCCCTCCATGGCACATTTAAGTCCCACAAGAATGCTCCTTGACAAGAGGTGGTCCTTCTGTGTCCAAAATTTATTAAAAACATCTTGGGACAAGATTTCCACACATTGCAAGACAGTTAGCAACTCCGTTTGTTTGTCCGAGATAGCAACAGTAACTAAGGGGGAGGGGCTTACCGATAGGTCAATTAACCAAACTGAACTAAAATATGACCAGTCCAGCATTGATTTCAATGAAAAACAGAATAAAGGAGGATGCCACAGAAGACACACATGCAGAAACTAAAGCATAATCAATAAAAATAAAACCAATCATGTAGCAAGAATCCCATTTATTCAGAAGTCTTACCCCTATAAGGTGTGGGTTGGGGTTGAAGCCGCACTGGTTGCACGCTGTAGTGTGGCACTGGGTGCACTTGTTGAAGTTTGGCGAGCCATCAACATTTGTCAACTCTGTAGTATTGCAGACTGGACAGAGCTTACTGCTGGGCATTGGTGCTATCTGGGGTACAGAGTATGGCGAAGATGGCGCGCTAGCTCTATCCGGAGAGGCTGAGGGTGAGCGGCCTCTTCGCCCGCCGCCGCTGAAGTCCACCTGGAGGCTGCGTCTGGAGGCGTGTTGTCCAGGGCTTTGGTTGGGTCCCATGCCCCCTGATGAAGCTTGAAATTGAGACTGATGTGTAGAAGTGGTCTGGGGATGTCTAGGTCCATCGTGCACTGGCTTTTTGTAAGGGTTTCCACTTGCTTGCATGCCAAAGTCACCACCTGGCCCCCGATCGCCAGCAGTTCCATAGCTTAGGTTTGGGCTCGATGGTGGGCCTCCTCCTCCGGCCAGCCTAAATGAGGCAAAAAGAGAAGGAGAACATCTGATTAATCTTGTGCACCTTTCTAACAAGCCTGCTCTTAACATATCAGCCATTTAAGTAGCCTGATATCACTTCAAGTGAGGAGCAAGGCATTACAAAGCTCAGCTCAGTTATTAATTTACATTACACTTACATTGAATCATTTAACAGACACTTTTATCCAGGCCAATGCACATACACAAGCAATTGATCATACAGGTACCAACAATATTCTCAGTACTACAAAACCAAGTTTCAGGAGGTTTAGGTACTCTAGAGAAGAAGAAAAGAAAAGCAGAAAAGTAAAAAAGTAAAGTGCTTTGGGTGTGGTTTTGGTCTAGTTGTATGTGTGTCTCAGCACTTTCTTGATGGTTGTGCTGGTCTCAACAATCTGAACAAACTTTAATTATTATGAGGCGGATACAGGACTGAGACCAATGCTGTGACGTTGACCCTTCTCATTGTTCACTATGTGGGAATGCCAGCCAACTGAGCAATGAATGAACACAAAAATGTTCTAGACTGGACAAAATCTTATGATGCATGAAACATTGCATATCATCCAAACAACATGCATATTCGCAAGTTCTCATCTTCTGTACTTCAGCTTATTACCTTTCATTAATGTACGGTCTGTATCACTCCTTTTACTTTTTTTATTGAGTTTCTGTGATCACACATACTCCATTAGAACAGATTTTGGCTCCTGATTGAGAAAAACCTGTGATTTCCATTGAAATCAACGTGTTAATTGAGTTTCTAATGAATGTTCATGTTTGAGCATGTTTGCATCCTTTTCACATCTCTTTAATACATGAACTAAGCTTTAGTTTGACCATGGCTTCGGGATTACCTATGTTTGGGAATATGTTTCAATAAAGGATGTACATTTAATAATAAATCACCTGACAATGGTCAAGATTAAAGCATACTGAAAATGAGAATGATCCACCCAGTACAGCAGTTGCTTTTGCTATTGCTCCCAAGCACAGCCATGCAAGGGTTTCACATTTTTCCCTTGGGTTAGGGTTAAGAACATGGCCAGCTAGTATTGAGACCTGTTTGATAATTTTGCTGAGCTCAGGATGATATTAGAGTACTTGTGGCCAGTATACTTGATAATACTTGATATAGCCAGCAGTCATATCACCCTGTAGCCCAAGACTGGTTGCCCACAGAAGCTCAGCAGGGTTGAGCTGGTCAGTTCCTGGATGCGAGACTCCTGGGAAAACCAGGTTGCTGCTGGAAGAGGTACACTATACTGTCAAAGAGCACCGTCCTTCGGATGATGAGACGTTAAACCGAGGTCCTGACTCTCTGTGGTCATTAAAAATCCCAGGATGTCCTTCGGAAAAAGAGTAGGGGTGTAACCCCGGCATCCTGGCCAGATTTGCCCAGTGGCCTCTGTCCATCATGGCCTCCTAATCATCCCCATATATATTATACTGATTGGCTTCATAACTCTGTCTCCTCTCCACCAGTAAGATGGTGTGTGTGTGTGTGTGTGTGTGTGTGTGTGTGTGTGTGTGTGTGTGTGTGTGTGTGTGTGTGTGTGTGTGTGTGTGTGTGTGTGTGTGTAAAAATATGTAAAGTACTTTGAGTGCCCAGAAAAGCACTATATAAATGTAACAAATTATTATTTTAGTTCATGTGCCATTGAGACATATTCAGGAGAATAAGTATGGGTAGGTACGAAAACTCTGATTGGCTTGTGACTGGTCTACAGCAAAGACAGAAGTTTCATTCGGTTTTCACAGCACTCATAAAAGAGAAGGAAACAAGTCTCCAGATGATCTACTTCTTCCGGTGAGATCCTGAAGTGAGCATCTGATGGACACTTTACTGTCCCATGAGGCCACGGGAGAGGAGTTGTGAATGAAGCTGAAGTGACACAACTGATGCTGGTAGGTGAGATGACAGACTGATATGTCAAGATATTTATTAACTGTAAAAGAAGTTTCAGAATACAAATGAACTTGACTGATAGTTTAGTATATTAGAGGGGTTTGTTGACTGATGGAAATGGAAGCATTGACTATGGAGTGGAAGAATGATGTCTCTGTTATAAGTAAGGGATAATGTACATCCAGCCGGTTGTTATCTCAGAATAAACCCGACAGGGTGATCAGGATCAGGTCTTCATCTGCCTGAAGGGGTTTATTCTGAGAACACACACATACACACACACACACACACACACACACACACACACACACACACACACACACACACACACACACACACACACAAACACAAACACACACAAACCTGAAGGGGTTTATTCTGAGATAACACACACACACACACACACACACACACACACCTCTGAAGGGGTTTATTCTGAGATAACACACACACACACACACACACACACACACACACCTCTGAAGGGGTTTATTCTGAGATAACACACACACACACACACACACACACACCTGAAGGGGTTTATTCTAAGGTAACACACACACACACACACACACACACACACGCACACACACCTGAAGGGGTTTATTCTGAGATAACACACACACACACACACCTGAAGGGGTTTATTCTGAGATAACACACACACACACCTGAAGGGGTTTATTCTGAGATAACACACACACACACACACACTCACACACACACACCTGAAGGGGTTTATTCTGAAATAACAACCAGCTGGACATACATTATCTGAGATAACACACACACACACACACCTACACACCTGAAGGGGTTTATTCTAAGGTAACACACACACACACACGCACGCGCACACGCACACACACACACACACACACACACACACACACACACACACACACACACACACACACACACACACACACACACACACACCTGAAGGGGTTTATTCTGAGATAACACACACACACCTGATGGGGTTTATTCTGAGATAACGCACGCACGCACACGCGCGCACACACACCTGAAGGGGTTTATTCTGAGATAACACACACGCACGCACACACACACACCTGAAGGGGTTTATTCAGAGATAACAACCGGCTGGACATACATTATCCCGCTTATTACACGGATACTTGCCAATTAGACACGAAATATTGATCTGAGTCTAAATATTTAATATTTTATCAGCTCTTTAAACGCAGAGCTTCGGCAGAGAGAGCCGTTTCAGCGGCGAGATCAAACTAGACGGACATTTAAGAGATACGGTATACAGTCATAACTCTTATTACACAGCATTTCAACACATAAATAATGATGGGGATCAGAGATATTGATTTCAGATTAAACTGTTTTAAAATCGGACCTGTTTTATCTTATAATCCACGCAAAACTTCCGTGAGGAAAAACCATTCCTAGCGAGTGTACAGACTTCAGTGACCCGGATGAGCCTGTGTTCAGCGGCTGTTATCTGGGAATAATATGCCACTGGATGTGTGATTGTCCAATCAGAATCAAGCATTCTACAGAGCCGTGTAATAAGTCTAAAGCACCGTGAGGTAGAGTAGATGTGTGTGTGTGTGTGTTGCATTCTCTTCAAGCCTCTTCATTTTTCCTATTACCACTTGGCAGTCTATCCTTCTGCTCCATTACTTGAGTGCAGACAGCGGGCCAACTTCATCACATTCAGCACTGATGCAGAGGTTAAAGTTAGGAGAGCATGCACTGGAGGGGATGAGTGGGAAAACAAGGGATCATCAAGAGTGGGGCGAGATGGAAAAAGTGCTCGCACACCTTATGCGGGATGAAAATATTGGCCGTGTTCCTCTTCGGTTTCCAGTGAAGGCAAAACCCAGCCTTCCCACTTGATCAGTTACGGCACACTGGATGTGGACTTGTTGCCTTCGCCTTCACTTGTCCGTGAAGAGTGCTGGGTTTTCCATTTTCCATTGTGTGATTGAGAAAGGAGCTCACAAACAATTCATGTCTCATTTTATGGCATTAGTATATTATTTAGTATATTCTCCTCTGTTCTCTCTCAGTCTTCAGTTCTGTGTGTAACTGTCCAAACCCTCCTGGATGTTGAGCAGAACATGTGAACTGCACACGCTAATACCCAAGCCATTCAGGAGAACGAGAGCAGGAAATTGCTTATTAATATTAGCATAAATATAAGTTTCCATGTCATTTAAGATGCACAATAAATCTTGTTTTAAAGCATGTAAAGCTTATGAGTGAAATTGCTACTTGGAATAACGTAGAGTTTGCCAGATATTGATTACATATCTAAATGCCGAGTCCAAGTCCAAGCCCATTCATTTACACCCACAATGTAATATCAAATTTAGCATTTTAATCAAAAGCATATTTTTGTTAACTTTTTATCATGTGTCTTGGAGTATCGCAATAATAATATCGTATCGTGAGTTCAGTATGGTGATGTGCATCGACTCGGGACATGAGAGTATCGTTACACCCCTAGAACACACACATTATCTGGCAACACATGGCTAATGTAAAGGAAGACAAAGAAGGATTGGAAAATGAATTTTACAAATAAGGCAGCAAGATCATTTTAAATGTACACTTTATTATTTGATGTCACTGCCTACATTTGGGTCCAGTCGGGTTGGAAAATAATCTGTAAAATAATAAGTCGGTCGGACCCAGGTCTGATTTTATCAGGTAAGAAGTTCTTCAGGCCGTTTGAGCAGGACTGGTATTGTGGTTCTGGAGTGTGAGTGTGCGTATTTATTTATATTATTTTATTCTTTATGTGACCGGGACAACGGACAGTAAAACAACAGCCGCAGAATTAGCTAAAGTTCATCTGCTACCCCTGGGCCGGAGAGTACCAATCACATTACATATCAAAAGATCATTATATACAATAAAATCCCCCCCACAAATGAAAAATATATATGACATTTAATCCATCTGCAATTAACAATAAAAACTGCAATCCAAATTACTACAGAATCCCCCAATATACAAGACATCACACAATGGCACAAATGAAATCCCCCAAAATTATGAAACCATAACTGTAATGTAGTGTGTTTTCGAGAGGCCTGGGAGAAGTTAGGAAGCCTCAGTATAATGGAGTAGTTTTCCCAACGCCAATGGGGATTTATTGTACAAGCTGCATTTCACAAGGTGCAGTCCACATAAAGTACAAAAAAAAGAACAAAGCTACATATACTGGTGCTAAAAACACACAAAAATCCTGTGAGCATCAAAACCGGCACTAAACACTGACTAGCGGCACATCCACACACAGATCAGCATGTCTCGCCCACAGACTGTAAAAGAATATGGACGTAGTGTCCGTGACGTCACCGGTAGGTTTCTGAAGACCGTTTTTGAAGCCTAAAGTGGGCGTGGCCGACCGTCGCCATCTTGGCAGCGTCACTCCCGGATTGATTTATTTTTACAATGAGCTGAGGTAACGTGACGGCTAACAGACAGCAGACACACGGCTAATGATGACTAATGACCACAGCAGCGGGAATACACCTGTCACTCAAAAGTGGACATGCCCTTAATTATGCAGAACTTTAAGGCTTAATATAATTTAAACGGATGAGTTATAAAAAAATTCACCCCCCTCACAGTCGTCATGAAGGACAAAATTAGCTGTATAGACCAAAGCCACTTTTTGCTCCAGGCTGTAAACATGTTTTTTTCTGCTGTAAAGTTGGGCATTTTAACATGGGGGAGATGCGGATTTGACTCACTTCTGCAGCCGGCCTCAAGTGGCCAGTCGATGAAATGCCATTTAATTCACTTCCGTGTTGATTTCAAGAGAGAGACAGGGAGGTTGCTGCTTGGTCTCACCTCAGACATGTTCAAGCGTTTGCTCAGTATACAGGACACAACCTCTCCCGAAACATGCGCAGACAATGGGTTAAATATACAAGTTTCCCGCCAAACACTAGTGGGTCAAACCATTATCACGGGGTGGAACCTTTCCCCGTAACACTCATCACTGAATTCCACAGCTAAACATTGTCACATAAATAATATAACCAATGTTCAAACATTAATTTCTGACATACAATCATCATACAAACAAGCATAACATACAACCACAAACTCAAACATCTAACACCTCATAGCACTCATGTCTCTCTCCATCTTCAAACATGGTACGGTCTGGCTATGCACTGAAACACTGGCTCAGACTAGTGAGATCTAACATGTGCTTTAATATGCAAAATTACACAATAAAGAAATCATTTAAAACACACAATGGCTCTCTATTATCCTTTAAAACATTAACACGCTGAACACTTGATGTTGGTATTGTCCATCCACATATACATTATCAACATACACCAAATAATAAACTATTCATGCAATCAGCACACCAGTAACTTCACAACAGCATAGGCTGGACCTCCAGTGATGATGTCACTGACCCGGCTCATCATCACAATAACAAAACACACAGATGTGACCCTGGATCACGTCACCAGTCTCCAGTCTCGAGTCGCACGGGTTTATCTGTGGCAATAGCAACAATACATTGTATGGGTCAAAATTATTGATTTTTTTTAATGCCAAAAATCATTAGGATATTAAGTAAAGATCATGTTCCATGAAGATATTTAGTAAATTTCCTACCGTAAATATATAAAACATGTATTTCTGTGAGTGAATGCAGCACAATCGCCAACATAAATGCACAACTTTAAAGGAGATTTTCTCAATGTTTCGATTTTTTTTGCACATGTCTTCAAATAGTTGTATCTCAGTATTCATATACTAACAAACCGTTCATCAATGGAAAGCTTATTTATTCAGCTTTCAGATGATGTGTAAATCTCAGTTTCAAAAACTTGACCCATGTGACTGGTTTTGTGGTCCAGGGTCACAAATATTCAAAGATCACAAACCTGACTCCTCTGTAAGTTGTGCTTATCAGCAGTGTTTGGGAACATTACTTTTAAAGCTTTACTCCTATAAATAAAAATAACTAATTATGTAACTTAGTTACTTTTCATGTAAAGTAAAGCTTTATCCCAGCTGGCAGTGTCTCTCTCTCTCTCTTGCAGACCAATATAGCATTACAGATTCTATTTATTTATTTTTTCAAGTGTTTGTCATAGTAATGCATCCACCACTATATCTAACTCACTCCTGTCATGTGAAACTTTGCTGATTCATGGCCATTGAGCATTCAGGAGCTGTCAATCACATCTTTCAGCGAGAGCCGAGACTTCTGCTGTTAATAAAGCTCACTACACTGCATAATCAATCTCTTATTCACACCGTGTCTTATAAAGAGAGACTTCACGAGCAGGAGCGTGTACTCTTCATTTAACAGATGTGTGACAGTCACATTTAATCATGGGAGTGAGTCTGATGCATTACTGTCATACATTTACAATAGAAAAAAACAGAACTTGTAATAACAACGACAGGCAAACCCAGCATAATGCTCTTGGTCTGGAAGAGACACAGAGAACCACAAACATGTGCAAAAGTATGCATTACTATCTATAAAAAGTGACTTTACATTTTTACAATTAAGCAATATTGTAATGAATTAGTTAAAGGTAAAGTTTCCCAAACTAGTTAGTTTTGTGTTACTATTTGTGTTTAGCATATCTTGTGCCTGGAGATTATTTTAAAACACGCTGAAAATATTGTACAGTGGAGCAACAACTCCAGTGAAGATGGAGAGAGAGAGAGAGAGAGAGAGAGAGAGAGAGAGAGAGAGAGAGAGAGAGAGAGAGAGAGAGAGAGAGAGAGAGAGATGATCAACCAGTCTCTCGCTCTATACAGAATAAACCGGAAACAAAACTTTCTTTTACAAACATTGTGTTCAGATTTGTAAACTGTACAGTCCAAAACCTGTGAATCTTTCTTTGCCAAATCATATCAGAAATGCTGAATCTCCAACAATGAAGGTTACAGGTCAGAAAGACGAGTCAGCATTGGCTCTGTGTCAGTGTGTCCATATTCAAAATCACAAAATTATAGATGACAACAAAAAGCAAACAAAAGCCCAATCTAAGTGTTAGCCAGAGTTCTGCAGGAATACATCAGTCACACGTGATACTCGCATTATTTTATTAATTAGGATAGTATGATCTCTGTATAATATCATTCTTTAAATGCAAGATATGTAAAGTGTACCTAAAGTATACTTGCAATAGTTACACTTTAGCACTATAAAAAATACTTCAGTATATCTCTATTTGAACTTCAGCACTTTCTGGATAACTAAATCGCATTAAGTATAAAATTAGTTTTTACAATTTAGCAGACTTTAAGTATATCAATTTAGTATACTAAAAGTACAATTGCTGAGTATTTATAATAAGTACATAAATATGTAAATCTATTTGTAGTATAGCATAAAATAAATGTATTTCAAATGCATTTTGGTATATTTATTTTCCACGAGGGTGATTGAGCTCATGTCTGCGCTCTGTTTAACATGTGTTTGAAGTTTAAAAGCGACTTGCTCACAGTAACACAAAACTAAAATATGTGCATAACTCTCAGATTTTGCAGAATACTCTGTATAGTAGAAAATGTATAGTAAAATGCATGTTATGTGCGACAACCGGCCTACATTAAAGTAAAATTCACCCTATTTATTTTCTTAAAGTCCCCCTGTGGTGTAAATCCAGCGTTTAGTGTTGTTTATGTGTCCATGTGGTGTGTTTAATACGCATTAAGACAAACCATGTGTAAATTCATAAGTCGACTCCATTGCTGAGTATTTCCTCCTTAAAACTGCAGTGAACCAAAGACAGTCTCAAAAACACGCTTTGAAATCGCTGGTGTTTCTGACGTCACAAACTACCTTGTAACCAATCAGATCAACGTGTGATCGTCAACCAGTGGATCTCTGAGCTGAGTGAGTGAGTGGAGGCGGGGCTCATTTGCATATTCATAGAACCGCGTATACTAAATGAGGCAAGGGTGTCAAGTTAGATTCAAGATTTTAAAGGGGACTTTAAAGGGGTCATATAATGCCATTTTTGTACAAGTTAATATGATTCTTTAGGGTCTAAATGAAAAGTTTGTAATATACTTTAATTAAAAATTCTCATTAGCATTGTAAGAAAACACTAATTTTACCTGGTCAAAAACAGCTCTGTTTTCAGCACGCCATTTAAGTGCATGTGTCTTTAAATGATAATGAGCTTTGCTGACCCCGCCCCTCTGTTCTGTGGGCGTTTTGCCACAACAACACACGTGGAGTGTTGCCTTGACAACAGTTGAGGGTATATTTTAGAGAAAGAATGGCAGCGGGAGTCTCTGAGGACACATCTGTGCAACCGAATCAATTTGAACCGGAATCGGACCCGGAACAAGATGACGGCCCCGAAGAAGTTCGACAATTAAGGCTGGAACAGGACGTTTCTGAATGGTTGGTTAACGTAATGCCACTTTGATCTATCTTTGTGTGTACTGGCAGGGTAGAGTAGTGAGATACGAACGCTTGTGTTTACTGATGTATACGTTAGTTCATTGACAGATTAATGTTACAGCTAATGGTCATGAAAAACTTTTTACTTTAGCTTTATACTGACCCTCGTTTGTAAAGCAGTCTGGTGTGTGAAATGATTCGCGCAAACATGAAAGCATTGACGTTGATCGTGGGGAATATTCCCTTCGAAAACAAACTCAGCCACTGCGTCTTCTGCGGTTCGGATTAAGGAACATCAAAATGATGCTGTGCTCCTCATTACACCCAAGAACAGAACACCACAATCACTTAGACGCCATTCTGCTCACAGACAAAGCTGTCATATTGTAAAGAAAGGCAAAGGTGATTTTAAAATGAATGTGTTCCTCTCATTTTTAAGGTCATTCCTACGCCTCTGGTCAAAACTATTAGATGTATTCATCATAATGCACTGTACGTTACTTCTACTTCAGCTTGTGCACCGCTCTCCTCATGCTCTTCAGAGAAAGATGCTCCTGATTTGTAAGTTGCTTTGGATAAAAGCATCTGCTAAATGACTGAATGTCTGGTGTTTCCAGTCATTATCCTCACACAAACACTTCTAGCGCTTGGGTTTCCTCTCACACAGCTTGAGCTGCCATCTCTGTCAGATGCTCTTCAGCCTCCAGTATTTATAGAAAACCAGAGTTTTGTAGCTTCTTGAGCAGCATTTGCTGGAGTGACCCAGTTCTCATGTATGATGGGTGTAGAACCTTAACTTAAAGACAGAGTTTATAGGTAGGCTTACAGGAAAAAGCATGTGGTGAACAATAAAGTGTAGTCTGAACACTTACTGTAGTCTATGCTATATAACCTTATTTTGCCGTGTGAAAATGAGATATTGTCTGTGAATGTGTGAATGTCTGATTCTGTGGGTAAACAACTAGTGGAATAAC
This sequence comes from Leucaspius delineatus, assembly GCA_023718395.1. Taxonomy (NCBI): domain Eukaryota; kingdom Metazoa; phylum Chordata; class Actinopteri; order Cypriniformes; family Leuciscidae; genus Leucaspius; species Leucaspius delineatus. Next base: position 1,234,367 of record CM043370.1, read on the forward strand.
AAAGTGCAGTAAACAGTAAAACTATTTGCATGACAAACCAGTGTTTACAATTATTTCAATGCATTAAAATAATATGGTAAGAAACACCAGTTTGCAATATCAATCAGCATAACGAGCCGCTTTGTACAGATAAGAATAACTGGAGGCGGATGAGACCGGAAGCTAGACACGTTCAGTTTACAAATGGCCGCTCTGAACTGATATGGTAATAGGGAGAAGAATGGAATCTGGAAAGACATATTCAAACTTCAGAGATCAAACTTTGCTCTCCATGCCATTTTCCTCCAATCTTCCTTTTCCAAATCCAATTTTTCTCCCTATTCCCATTGCATATGCGTAATAAATCTAGTCTATCATTATTTCATGACACCTCTTGAAAGAGTTTTAGCATTGAATATGTCAGTGTTAATAGATAGACAAGCATCAGTCCTGAAGCAGATCTGGGCAGGTGGAGCTGGGGAGGCGGAGGATTCAGAGGTCAGATCTGGGCAGGTGGAGCTGGGGAGGTGGAGGGTTCAGAGGTCAGATCTGGGCAGGTGGAGCTGGGGAGGCGGAGGATTCAGAGGTCAGATCTGGGCAGTTGGAGCTGGGGAGGTGGAGGGTTCAGAGGTCAGATCTGGGCAGGTGGAGCTGGGGAGGAGGAGGATTCAGAGGACAGATCTGGGCAGGTGGAGCTGGGGAGGCGGAGGGTTCAGAGGTCAGATCTGGGCAGGTGGAGCTGGGGAGGTGGAGGGTTCAGAGGACAGATCTGGGCAGGTGGAGCTGGGGAGGCGGAGGGTTCAGAGGTCAGATCTGGGCAGGTGGAGCTGGGGAGGCGGAGGATTCAGAGGTCAGATCTGGGCAGGTGGAGCTGGGGAGGAGGAGGGTTCAGAGGTCAGATCTGGGCAGGTGGAGCTGGGGAGGCGGAGGATTCAGAGGTCAGATCTGGGCAGGTGGAGCTGGGGAGGTGGAGGGTTCAGAGGTCAGATCTGGGCAGGTGGAGCTGGGGAGGCGGAGGGTTCAGAGGTCAGATCTGGGCAGGTGGAGCTGGGGAGGCGGAGGATTCAGAGGTCAGATCTGGGCAGGTGGAGCTGGGGAGGCGGAGGATTCAGAGGTCAGATCTGGGCAGGTGGAGCTGGGGAGGTGGAGGGTTCAGAGGACAGATCTGGGCAGGTGGAGCTGGGGAGGAGGAGGGTTCAGAGGTCAGATCTGGGCAGGTGGAGCTGGGGAGGCGGAGGGTTCAGAGGTCAGATCTGGGCAGGTGGAGCTGGGGAGGCGGAGGGTTCAGAGGTCAGATCTGGGCAGGTGGAGCTGGGGAGGTGGAGGGTTCAGAGGACAGATCTGGGCAGGTGGAGCTGGGGAGGCGGAGGATTCAGAGGTCAGATCTGGGCAGGTGGAGCTGGGGAGGAGGAGGGTTCAGAGGACAGATCTGGGCAGGTGGAGCTGGGGAGGTGGAGGGTTCAGAGGACAGATCTGGGCAGGTGGAGCTGGGGAGGAGGAGGGTTCAGAGGTCAGATCTGGGCAGGTGGAGCTGGGAAGGAGGAGGGTTCAGAGGACAGATCTGGGCAGGTGGAGCTGGGGAGGAGGAGGGTTCAGGACAGATCTGGGCAGGTGGAGCTGGGGAGGAGGAGGGTTCAGAGGACAGATCTGGGCAGGTGGAGCTGGGGAGGAGGAGGGTTCAGAGGACAGATCTGGGCAGGTGGAGCTGGGGAGGAGGAGGGTTCAGGACAGATCTGGGCAGGTGGAGCTGGGGAGGCGGAGGGTTCAGAGGTCAGATCTGGGCAGGTGGAGCTGGGGAGGAGGAGGGTTCAGGACAGATCTGGGCAGGTGGAGCTGGGGAGGCGGAGGGTTCAGAGGTCAGATCTGGGCAGGTGGAGCTGGGGAGGAGGAGGGTTCAGAGGACAGATCTGGGCAGGTGGAGCTGGGGGACCTGGGGAGGCAGAGGATTCAGAGGACAGATCTGGGCAGGTGGAGCTGGGGAGGAGGAGGGTTCAGAGGTCAGATCTGGGCAGGTGGAGCTGGGGAGGAGGAGGGTTCAGAGGTCAGATCTGGGCAGGTGGAGCTGGGAAGGAGGAGGGTTCAGAGGACAGATCTGGGCAGGTGGAGCTGGGGAGGAGGAGGGTTCAGGACAGATCTGGGCAGGTGGAGCTGGGGAGGAGGAGGGTTCAGAGGACAGATCTGGGCAGGTGGAGCTGAGCTGGGGAGGCGGAGGATTCAGAGGACAGATCTGGGCAGGTGGAGCTGGGGAGGCGGAGGGTTCAGAGGACAGATCTGGGCAGGTGGAGCTGGGGAGGAGGAGGGTTCAGAGGACAGACCTGGGAAGGTGGAGCTGGGGAGGAGGAGGGTTCAGAGGACAGATCTGGGCAGGTGGAGCTGGGGAGGAGGAGGGTTCAGAGGACAGATCTGGGCAGGTGGAGCTGAGCTGGGGAGGCGGAGGATTCAGAGGACAGATCTGGGCAGGTGGAGCTGGGGAGGTGGAGGGTTCAGTGGTCAGATCTGGGCAGGTGGAGCTGGGGAGGCGGAGGGTTCAGAGGACAGATCTGGGCAGGTGGAGCTGGGGAGGAGGAGGGTTCAGAGGACAGACCTGGGAAGGTGGAGCTGGGGAGGCGGAGGGTTCAGAGGACAGATCTGGGCAGGTGGAGCTGGGGAGGAGGAGGGTTCAGAGGACAGATCTGGGCAGGTGGAGCTGGGGAGGTGGAGGGTTCAGTGGTCAGATCTGGGCAGGTGGAGCTGGGGAGGCGGAGGGTTCAGAGGACAGATCTGGGCAGGTGGAGCTGGGGAGGAGGAGGGTTCAGAGGACAGATCTGGGCAGGTGGAGCTGAGCTGGGGAGGCGGAGGATTCAGAGGACAGATCTGGGCAGGTGGAGCTGGGGAGGTGGAGGGTTCAGTGGTCAGATCTGGGCAGGTGGAGCTGGGGAGGCGGAGGGTTCAGAGGACAGATCTGGGCAGGTGGAGCTGAGCTGGGGAGGCGGAGGATTCAGAGGACAGATCTGGGCAGGTGGAGCTGGGGAGGAGGAGGGTTCAGAGGACAGACCTGGGAAGGTGGAGCTGGGGAGGCGGAGGGTTCAGAGGACAGATCTGAGCAGGTGGAGCTGGGGAGGCGGAGGGTTCAGAGGTCAGATCTGGGCAGGTGGAGCTGGGGAGGCGGAGGGTTCAGAGGTCAGATCTGGGCAGGTGGAGCTGGGGAGGCGGAGGGTTCAGAGGTCAGATCTGGGCAGGTGGAGCTGGGGAGGCGGAGGGTTCAGAGGAACTCCGATACTGAAACACTGAACCAGACAGCAGAGGCCAATCAGCTTGAGCCGTGCGGTGATGATGTGATTGATTGTAAAGGCCGGCTCCCTCTTGAGTTTCATAACTGAACTATATATGCAATAAATGTTACATAATGGATGTATAACTGAAATTGCGTTGATCGGATGGGCTGAACGTGTGAAGCTTGTTCTGTTAATTCTCTTCCTGAACCTTTGAGGATATGTCGCTATTTACCGATACAATATTTATACTGTAGCCTAAGTGGCATAATGTTTTCGCTCGATAACACAAGCAGGGATCATTGTTAGTTATCTGTAAGCCATATCTGTTTCCGTACGCCACTTCACACGCATGAGCTGTGAGTTATAAAAACACACGTGACGGGAGAATGTGTAAGTGCATCTGTAAGAAACTCTGATCCTGCGTACGAACATTCTGGAGACGGAACAGTTTAACGGCACCGATGATGATGAAGGAAAACATGAGTCCTAATCTTAAATATAGTGCATGTTCACAATAACAGTTTAAATACATAAAATAATGATTTAAATCCTGTTTTACTTCTGATATACACATTTAGAATAAATATGCCATTCTTATTAATGGAGTTAAGCACTTAAATGACATGAAATCATTTCAGAGAAGTTACAAAAAAATGTTATATTCTAATAAATAGTAATATTAGTGGATGCGCTGCTTTTGAAGACTTTAGCTGTCGCATGCTGTGTTTTAGTGTTTGCTAAGCGCATGATAATAACTCATGATCTAAAGAAATATTTTCAAGCAAATAATGATCAATAATATACAATAAGGCCTATCTGTTTAAATCAAAAATATAAAGCAATTAAAAATACTATTTGGCCAGTGGAAAAAAATTGAGAAAAACTTTCTCTGAAATGTATTTTATACTATTTGATTTATTCAGAAACAAGGCAAGGATCGGCTACTAATCAGCACATCCGTATCTCATATTCTCCTAATGTCTTGTACTGTTAAACATGGGATCACGTGGATGAATATGCAAATGATATGCCGATGAGGATATGCATAGTAAAACGAGGTTTTGTAAGCTCATATATGGTTATTTCGGGGAGGAGACGTATGTTCACAATCTTCCTCTGACTGGAATTATAAAGGGAATTTAGCGCAGGTTCTGGCGTACGCTTGCTTTTATACGCCTGAATATTTTTTGGCGTATGCCATTTTTGGCTTTCGGGCGCACGTACACTTTTAGTAAAGATCCTGAGACCCCACATCCGGCCCACATCCACATTTGTGGAATCCCTGTGTACCAGACGTGGGCCGGATCTGGGCCGACACTGTATGATATTCGGCTGTGGACAGCGTCTTCTGGTGCGATGCAGGAATTCATTTACGCACACACTGCATTATAGGTATTCTCTGGCGGTTGTACACGTGGTATTGTGGTGCATTATGGGATTGAATGAGTGCACTCAATAATGTATACCACAACAAAATGGCTGTCTCTTCAAACTGTGAGTGTGTTCAACACAGCAAGTGCACCTTTTAGAAAACCTCCTTGAGTGTTCAGTGGATCTGTGGCTCTGATCATCATCAGGATATAATACATAATATTCACATTTTCAACCTATGCTTTAACAGATTTGATGGCAAGATGGATCTGAGGCTGTATCTCATGGGACTTCACATTTGTATTTGTCCCATATCAATGTGCAGACAGCATGTTTGTCATAAATAAATGGCTTATAACACAGTTAAAGCTTTGCGTGATATGCTTGATCCTGTAATTGGCATATATTCTGCAACTTTCATAATCATACTTACAGTACACTACAAATCTGATTTGCAAAATGTTTCATTGCAGTTCTGTAGGTGACAGCCTTTTAACTGAGTTTCAGGAGCCATTATTAATAAAGCCAGGTGGTGAAAAACCCAGAGCAACCTGAATGAATCAACACTTCGACGGAATAAAAACACAGATGCGTTGTAGTGAGTGTGTGTGTGTGAATGAGTGAGTGATGATGGCTATACCTGAAATAAACACAAATAGCTCATCCTATTATTAGCATCTCACGCCGGAGATCAGATATAGACTGATGTAAATATGAGTCATGCCGAACTGAAGAACGGATGAATGAGTCGCTGTATTGCAGTGCTATCAATTCTTCATGTGAAAGCACTTACAGTCGGAGCTCCTCTCACCCTCCATCACACACACACACGCACACACACACACATATATATATAACACACCGACAGCCATTTGCAGAGAGGAAGAAACACTCGCGGACGGTGATATCTGAAGAGAAACAGATGATTACACACGAGTAGCCTATTATTTACTTTATTGCTAATCGTTTTATTAACAGAAAATAATCTGAAATCATGTGATTTGAGTCATTAGATAGATAGGTATGTCTCCAGCACACTTCTATTAGCAAACGTGCAACCAGCCACGAATATGACGCTGTGTTTGTAATTCCTCATGAATGCAGCGCGCGCGCCCGAGACAATATTCAAACGCGTGACAGTATGTGAGAACAATTCTCATCTCATTCACACGATCATATACAATTCTCTCTCTCTCTCTCTCTCTCTCTCTCTCTCTCTCTCTCTCTCTCTCTCTCTCTCTCTCTCTCTCTCTCTCTCTCTCTCTCTGACTGTTTGGAGGAAAAAAAAGTTTAAATGAGGATTGTACATTTTATTCAATAATTTGCTAAATTATGAGAATTTGAGTTTTTATGTGGATATGAGTATTTATGGACATCTGAGAAAATAGATAGCCTATGTGTATATTTTATTTATTTATTGTAATTTTTATGTTTTTTTTTCAAATTAATTAATTATTTTATTTATTTTTTATCTAAATAATGAAATTAAATATATATATAGCCTATTTATAAAAAAAAATTAATTATTTGTTATGGTTAAATTTGGGTTGAGTAATGTCTATACGGTGTAATTATAAATAAAGGTGTGTTAAAGGTCTCCCTCTCTCTCGGTTTCTCAGTCATCTCGAGGCTCAGGTGTGTCGATCTCTGATCTGAGCACGTCAGCACTTTGATATCGCTGTCTTTAATGCCCTGTTCTTGTGTTCGTGTTCAGAGATCGTAGCCTAGAAACGAGCATCAGCATCAGCATCATCATCATCCTCCTCCGTTCCGCTCAGCTTCTCGCTGTCAAACCGTGATCATATTCGATGAGGAAAGCGAACGCAAGCATGCATGGCCTTTTAGCGTGTATATGTAGTGCAATAACGCGGTTCTTACCGATGCACCCCCGCCCTGGGTTCGAGTCCAGCCCCGGCCGCTGCGCCATTGACGGGCTTCAGGATCTGTCCAGAGCCCAGCGGTGCTGAACCAGTCATGCCCAGCACAGCGGCCCCATCCCCGGCCTCCAGGCTCGCCTCGTTACCCATGCTCGGATCCGGCGAGCAGGCCGATTATGTTTTCTATTTAGAATAAAGTCAGGGAACGCAATTATATAAAAAGATCCGCTCAGCGCCGATGTTTCTCCGCCATCATCATCATCATCATCATCATCACTCTCTCACTCTCTCTCTCTCCTGCGCATTCAGTGCGCTCGAGCTCGGGTGGGAGGAGACACACATCCAGCAACTACAGTACGCGCGCGTGCACGCCTCACATGCATATACATCAATGCATATATTTATATATGCACATCTACTTCCAGGTCTATATCATCAACACCATATACTCGCTCTTATATTGTGAGTCGAAAACTAGGGCAGAAAATCTCCTATTAAGCTTCACGTGGGCTGCACTTCCACAGGCAATCCATCCAGAAAGCTTTTAGTCTTCCTTCTTCAGCACAGTCATTGTGGTTACTGTGCTCTTATGAGATCTTGAGGCTATACAGCAGTAATGTATAGCCTAGCCTACTCTCTGAGTGTAGAGAATCAGCTGGCATTGCATAAGCTGCGCGATTTCAAGATGCTGTTGACTGGATCTGCTGATGCTCGAGCGCAATAACTCATTACACACACACACACACACACACACACGCACGCACGCACGCACGCACGCACACACACACAGTGCAGCACATATACAGATTACACAAACATAATATGAGTTAATTCAGTTTTTTCTAGTAATAAAGTATGTTTGCAAGCAGTTTAAATCATAACATTTAATTACAATTTAAAATTAATTAACTAAAATAAGTAATTAAACCTAAATCGGTAAAATGATCCCATGATGGGAATCTGTAGGCTATATGAAGCACCTGACGGATCTAAGGCTCTATATATAACACTTTCTTCAGGGCAGATTGTCAGTGTTTACCACTAGAGGACATCACATCCATTAATGTTTTTATTTGTGGAGTAAAAGTTAAACGTTTTTATTTTGAAGTAAAATGTAAAATTAGACCCTTGGGGTAAGATGGGTCACCCAGAATTGGCTCTGTTACTGGTATATATATATATATATTCATTCATTATTTCTATGAATTAGATGTAAATTTCAGACATCTTTGCATTCATAGGTTAATATAGTGACCCTAATCATGTGACCCTATACATCAGGTAAACACTGAAATATGTTTATCAGTACAGTTATGGTGCTTTCCCACTTCATGCTACGGCTCGGTACGGCTCACTGTAATAAAACCACCTCAGCTGAGGTTCCAAGCGAGCCGTAGTGATACTAAAAAACTACTGTTACATTTACGGTAAAAAAAAAATAGCAGCTCTGTGGTTGCCAGAAATTTACCGTAAAAAATAGTGGCAACATTTTAGGTTTTACAGATATAAGTTTAATTTACAGTAAAAAAACAAACAAAAAAACACATTAACTAATATGATTTTAATTTAGCAACTTATTGAAATAATAATATTAGATTTGAACCATTGTAATACACTGACAACCACCAATCACAGTGGTGACAAGTCACATGATGAATCAAAGCTCTTCACAAACAGCTTTTCCACAACCTAAGAACGACAATATTAACATATATGAGGTCATTCCAGGGTAATTCACAAAAACACTAAACACCATCATGGTAACACACATGACATTTAAAGAATGCAATAAATATTTAACAACATAAGATATAACATAAAACCCTAATGTACATAACTGATTAGAAAAAAACTAAGAAAAACTAATAAGAAACATAGTTATTTAAACGAAAACACATCAAATGTGAAGTGTCACGCAGGGAATTGTGGGAATGTCAATTTACGTTTTTTCACTGTAAATTACATAATGACGTTCTTTTTCCCTTTCAAAAACTGTAAATTATAATTATTTATAATTATATTCCGTATATCGTACGAAAACTTTTTTCACTGTAGCGTTTTTTTACCGTCTTTTTACAGTCTTTTACCGTTAAAATCACGATAATATTTTGAACTAGTACCTGGTACTTTTTTTGGCACCCCTCGGTTGCGTTTCCAAGCGAGCCGTAGTGATACTAAAATGTGACGTTTTAACACTGCTGATCACTGATTGGTCAGAGAATCGTCACTACCAGCGTCATTGGATTTGCGACATGAGACACCAAACCCGCTAGATTTAAATAGTCAGCAACAGCCACCTTTTTTAAACGACCGTCACACACAACTTGAATAAAGAAACGACTGTAGAGAGACGAGGTGTCGGCGCAACTATAACGATCAGTCTATAATCACACACACTAAACTGCAGTGGAAAAGCAATCCGAGCCAAAGTGAAGCGAGGAGAATTGAGTCGTGCCACGCCGTAAGAGGTTTAGTAAAAGAAATATTACAGACTGATTTGAATGTCTTATGTATGTTAACTCTGATTGACTTTGTAAAGCAAGTGGGGAACAAGTTACATTTACATTTGAGGAATACAACAAGCAATTCATCTTAAACTCTTGCTATTATGGAATATCGCAGTGTTTATTCTAAATGATTTATGGGTGCAGATCATTATTGTTTTAATAATCTTGAATCAGAATAACTTCCTCTTTCAGCATCTCTTCTCGTCTCTTGAAACCCAAAGGTAGTAAAGAGTCATACACACACAAGACCGTAAATAAAACACATGACAAAATCTACCATTTGTAAATGTGCAGTGGCTAAAGAGAAGATGCTTATAATGGTGCTTCCATATGAATCACTGGCTTTTCTAGGTCAATGTTGCTCACATAATCAGGTCACGGTGAAGGAAGAATGCAGTTCCTGAAATGGGTTTAATAGAGGAGTTCGTTCTAGCACATCACAGTCTAGCTATCAAAGCAGATTTATAAGGAGAATCCTACACTTAGAGAAGATTGCCTTTAATCAGGTGATTTAATCTCAGTGTCGAGCTCTACTTCACGTACTAAAATACTCAAAGCTCAGTTTTCACTTTGACAAGAAATTGCAGCATCTCAAATGTTGCTTTGGTGGTTCTGACAAACACCAGCATCCATGCGTATTAGATGTACAAATGTTTACGGATACTTATTTAATCTAATACTGAATTCATGGAATTAATCAGGAATTAATCACATAAATGATGAATGAATGGAGCAACATCAACCATGAACCTGCTTCGTGACTGAATACAGGTCAAAGTCTAGGCTGATTTCAATAGATGGAAAAAGTGAATTAAAATTCAAGCTGGTAAAGAGGTTGTTAAAGTAAGATGCTTTGACACATCTGATGACACACGGACAGAAAGAGGTGCGGGGCCGTCCGAAGCGCCCCTGGCATCAGCATGTGAGATTATGTAATGCAACTGTTTCCTGTTTCACGAGTGCATCGTTCAGTGGAGCCAATGAGACGCAGAGACACAGATCATACACACCCACATGCTGGATACAAACAGAGAGGAGAGCAGAGTATGGGAGGGGAGAGATGAGGAGGAGAGCAAAGGATGGGAGGGGAGAGATGAGGAGGAGAGCAAAGGATGGGAGTGGAGAGATGAGATGAGGAGGAGAACAAAGGATGGGAGAGGAGAGATGAGGAGGAGAGCAAAGGATGGGAGTGGAGAGATGAGATGAGGAGGAGAACAAAGGATGGGAGAGGAGAGATGAGGAGGAGAGCAAAGGATGGGAGTGGAGAGATGAGATGAGGAGGAGAACAAAGGATGGGAGAGGAGAGATGAGGAGGAGAGCAGAGGATGGGAGCGGAGAGATGAGGAGGAGAGCAGAGTATGGAGGGGAGAGATGAGGAGGAGAGCAAAGGATGGGAGATGAGAGATGAGGAGGAGAGCAGAGGGTGGGAGAGGAGAGATGAGGAGGAGAGCAGAGTATGGGAGGGGAGAGATGCGGAGGAGAGCAAAAGATGGGAGGTGAAAGGAGAGATGAGGAGGAGAGCAGAGGGTGGGAGGGGAGAGATGCGGAGGAGAGCAAAAGATGGGAGGTGAAAGGAGAGATGAGGAGGAGAGCAGAGTATGGGAGGGGAGAGATGAGGAGGAGAGCAGAGTATGGGAGGGGAGAGATGCGGAGGAGAGCAGAGTATGGGAGGGGAGAGATGCAGAGGAGAGCAAAAGATGGGAGGTGAAAGGAGAGATGAGGAGAGCAGAGTATGGGAGGGGAGAGATGCAGAGGAGAGCAAAAGATGGGAGGTGAAAGGAGAGATGAGGAGAGCAGAGGGTGGGAGAGGAGAGATGAGGAGAAGAGACGAGGATGGGAGGGGAGGAGAGGAGAGATGAGAGGATGGGAGAGATAAAAGGAGAGCAGAGGATGGGAGAGGAGAGACGAGGGGGAGAGCAGAGGATGGGAGGAGAGATGAGAGGATGGGAGAGATGAAAGGAGAGGAGAGATGAGAGTAGAGGAGAGAAGAGAGACGAGGGGGATTGGAGAGGATGGGAGGGGAGAGGGAGACGAGGGGGAGAGCAGAGGATGGGAGGGGAGAGATGAGAGGAGAGAAGAAGAGAGACGAGGGGGATTGGAGAGGATGGGATGGGAGAGAAGAAACGAGGGGGAGAGCAGAGGAGAGACGAGGAGGAGAGAAGAAACGAGGGGGAGAGCAGAGGAGAGACGAGGAGGAGAGATGAGGAGGAGAGCAGAGGGTGGGAGGGGAGAGATGCGGAGGAGAGCAAAAGATGGGAGGTGAAAGGAGAGATGAGGAGGAGAGCAGAGTATGGGAGGGGAGAGATGAGGAGGAGAGCAGAGTATGGGAGGGGAGAGATGCGGAGGAGAGCAGAGTATGGGAGGGGAGAGATGCGGAGGAGAGCAAAAGATGGGAGGTGAAAGGAGAAATGAGGAGGAGAGCAGAGTATGGGAGGGGAGAGATGAGGAGGAGAGCAGAGTATGGGAGGGGAGAGATGCGGAGGAGAGCAGAGGGTGGGAGGGGAGAGATGAGGAGGAGAGCAAAAGATGGGAGGTGAAAGGAGAGATGAGGAGGAGAGCAGAGTATGGGAGGGGAGAGATGAGGAGGAGAGCAGAGTATGGGAGGGGAGAGATGCGGAGGAGAGCAGAGTATGGGAGGGGAGAGATGAGGAGGAGAGCAGAGTATGGGAGGGGAGAGATGCGGAGGAGAGCAGAGGGTGGGAGGGGAGAGATGAGGAGGAGAGCAAAAGATGGGAGGTGAAAGGAGAGATGAGGAGGAGAGCAGAGTATGGGAGGGGAGAGATGAGGAGGAGAGCAGAGTATGGGAGGGGAGAGATGAGGAGGAGAGCAGAGTATGGGAGGGGAGAGATGAGGAGGAGAGCAGAGTATGGGAGGGGAGAGATGCGGAGGAGAGCAGAGGGTGGGAGGGGAGAGATGAGGAGGAGAGCAAAAGATGGGAGGTGAAAGGAGAGATGAGGAGGAGAGCAGAGTATGGGAGGGGAGAGATGAGGAGGAGAGCAGAGTATGGGAGGGGAGAGATGCGGAGGAGAGCAGAGTATGGGAGGGGAGAGATGAGGAGGAGAGCAGAGTATGGGAGGGGAGAGATGCGGAGGAGAGCAGAGGGTGGGAGGGGAGAGATGAGGAGGAGAGCAAAAGATGGGAGGTGAAAGGAGAGATGAGGAGGAGAGCAGAGTATGGGAGGGGAGAGATGAGGAGGAGAGCAGAGTATGGGAGGGGAGAGATGAGGAAGAGAGCAGAGTATGGGAGGGGAGAGATGCGGAGGAGAGCAAAAGATGGGAGGTGAAAGGAGAGATGAGGAGGAGAGCAGAGGGTGGGAGAGGAGAGATGAGGAGGAGAGACGAGGGGGAGAGCAGAGGATGGGAGGGGAGGAGAGATGAGAGGATGGGAGAGATAAAAGGAGAGCAGAGGATGGGAGAGGAGAGACGAGGGGGAGAGCAGAGGATGGGAGGAGAGATGAGAGGATGGGAGAGATGAAAGGAGAGGAGAGATGAGAGTAGAGGAGAGAAGAAGAGAGACGAGGGGGATTGGAGAGGATGGGATGGGAGGGGAGAGGGAGACGAGGGGGAGAGCAGAGGATGGGAGGGGAGAGATGAGAGGAGAGAAGAAGAGAGACGAGGGGGATTGGAGAGGATGGGATGGGACAGAAGAAACGAGGGGGAGAGCAGAGGAGAGACGAGGAGGAGAGAAGAAACGAGGGGGAGAGCAGAGGAGAGACGAGGAGGAGAGATGAGGAGGAGAGCAGAGTATGGGAGGGGAGAGATGCGGAGGAGAGCAGAGGATGGGAGAGGAGAGCTAAGGAGGAGAACAGAGGAGGGACAAGGGGGAGAGCAGAGGATGGGAGGGGAGAGATGAGAGGAGAGAAGAAGAGAAACGAGGGGGATTGGAGAGGATGGGATGGGAGAGGGAGACAAGGGGGAGAGCAGAGGATGGGAGGGGAGAGAAGAAAGAGGAGAGATGAGGAGAGAGGAGAAATGAGAAAGAGAGCAAAGGATGGGAGGGGAGAGACAAGGAGGAGAGCAGAGGAGAGACGAGGAGGAGAGCAGAGGAGAGATGAGGAGGAGAGCAGAGGATGGGAGAGGAGAGGAGAGATGAGGAGGAGAGCAGAGGATGGAAGGGGAGAGATGAGGAGGAGAGCAAAGGATGGGAGGGGAGAGGAGAGATGAGGAGGAGAGCAGAGGAGAGACGAGGGGGAGAGCAGAGGAGAGATGAGGAAGAGAGCAAAGGATGGGAAGGGAGAGATAAGGAGGAGAGTAGAGGATGGGAGGGGAGGAGAGATGAGAGGAGAGGATGGGAGAGATGAAAGGAGAGGAGAGATGAGAGGAGAGAAGAAGAGAGACGAGGGGGATTGGAGAGGAGAGGATGGGAGGGGAGAGGGTGACGACGGGGAGAGCAGAGGATGGGAGGGGAGAGGAGAAACGAGGAGGAGAACAGAGGATGGGAGGGGAGAGGAGAGACGAGGAGGAGGAGAGACTGAGGAAAAGGAGACGGAGGAAAAGGGAGGAGAGATGGAGAGAGGAGAGGACGGGAGGGGAGGGGATAAACAAGGAGGAGAGGAGAAGACAGGAGGGGAGAGATGAGAGGAGAGACTAGGAGATAAAAGGGAGGAGAGATGGGGTGAGGAGGGGGAGAGGAGAGGACAAACAAGGAGGAGAGATTAGGAGAGGAAAAGAGAGGAGAGATGGGAATGGAATAACAAGGAGGAGAGGATGGGAGGGGAGAGATGGGGAGAGGAGTAACGAGGATGAGAGGATGGGAGAAAAGAGGAGGAGAGGAGAAATGAGGAGAGGAGAGACTAGGAGAGGAAAAGAGAGGAGAGATGGGGAGAGGAGTAACGAGGAGTAACAAGGAGGAGAGGATGGGAGGGGAGAGGAGTAATGAGGAGGAGAGGGGACGGGAGAGGAGGGGACGGGAGGGGAGAGACGATGAGGAGAGGAGAGGATGGGAGGGGCGAGATGATGAGAAGAGGACAGGAGGGGAGAGATGAGAGGAGAGACTATGAGATGAAAAGGGAGAAGAGATGGGGAGAGGAGAGACGAGGAGGAGAGGAGAGGAAGGGAGGGCAGAGTCCTGCACGGGTCCATTTTTGGATACCCGCCCCTGCCCGTACCCGCAAAGTTCAGCACCAGATCCGACCCGTCACCCGTGATAATATCAAAATTAAATCCGCACCCGCCCAGACCCATTAATATTTGGCCCGTTACCCGACCCGTGCCCGTGATAAATCACACACAAGCTAAAATCTATTGAGCGGTGGGGACGCGACGCGTTCATAGGGTGTGCTGCCAATAACGCACCTAAAAGCTGTCACAAAGAACTGGGAAAAGTAATGATTATTAATATGTCAAATATATCAAGGAGATATTTCAATTGTTTATTAATAAACAGGTGTTTTCTGTGTCAAAGTTGAAGATGCTGACTGACTCGCGATCTTCGCAGTAGTGAACGCGCCAGAGAGAAATTCACATTTCATACGGATTGCATAAGCAGAGAGCAGTCTGTTTTCTTTTATTTTGAATTGTTTTGTTTAAAAGTAGACATTTCATGCTTTCTATTTCTCAGGTCTGTGAGGCAAGTAGCTTATACGCTGAGTTTCGGTTCATTTAAGAGACGAGCCTCAAGTTCACGCGCCCGCGCCTCCGTGTCGTGATTATTGCCTGCTATATTTACCTCTAAATACAGGAAATTGGTTGATGAAAAATTGATTAAAATTAAGATACAATTAATGCGAAAGTGGTCAAAATCATGTCTGCCCACTGCATTTGTCTCCCGATATTCGGGATCATCTTATGCTTTTCATATAATCAACATGAAATTTAAAAAAATATATTATTTTATTTAAACATGAATTATGAAACTAAATCGTTTTTAATGACAGGGCTACAACACATACAGTACAGAGAAATTTAATGTCGGAGCATTGCCGGTGAGCATGTGGAGGGGGAGGTAGGCTACGATTTTCGATCATTTATCATTGGTGTTTTTAATGCCTGTTTGAGATCTCTGTGAAAGTTTTAATTGTAGGTTTGTGGCCCTGAGTGTCGCGATTTCGGTTTCATTTCGCATATAGCCTACAGCCCTTATAATCATAGATAATGCCACTGGTTTTTATTTAAAAGAAAGACCGTATATGTTTGAATGTAGGCCTATATATGGGCAATTTATATACACAATACTTACTAAAATATAATTAATAACATTTTATTGCATTTGTATTAGTTGTTTGAAGAGTAAAAAAAAAAATCGGTCGGTCTTAACACAAGTTCACAACCAGCAAGTCGGTCGGACTAAAAAGGGGAAAAAAAAAATAATTGGGTCGGTCCTAAATTGACAGGGTCGGTCGGGTTACGGCAAACAAGAATATTTTTAAGGATGGCCTGACTAAAACACATATTTGCGTATGTGTAATGGTAATTTAGACATTCGAATATTGCACATATTTGCGTATGTGTAAATGGTAATTTAGACATACAAATATTGCACATATTTTTCATCCGCTACCCGCCCGCAAGGAGTTCATTATCCACCCGCGTCCCCGCCCGTGAATTTTAGGAATGTCACAATCCACCCGTTTTAGCCACTTTTATGCGGGTACCCGACCCATTGCAGGACTCTGAGACGAGACGAGGAGGAGAACAGAGGACGGGTGAGGAGAAACGAGGAGGAGAGACTAGGAGAGGAAAAGAGAGGAGAGATGGGGAGAGGAGAAAAGAGAAGGAGAGGACAGGAGAGGAGAAACAAGGAGAGGAGAGACAAGGAGAGGAAAAAACAGGAGAGATGGGGAGAGGAGTAACAAGGAGGAGAGAATGGGAGGGGAGAGACGAGGAGGAGAGGAGAGATGGGGGGAGGAGGGGATGGGAGTGGAGAGGATAATGAGAGGAGAGACAAGGAGAGACGAGGAGAGTAGAGGGAGAGACGAGTAGAGGGAGAGACAAGGAGAGAAGAGACAAGGAGAGGAAAGGAGAAATGAGAGTAGAGACGAGAGGGGAGAAGAGAGGAGAAACAAGAAGAGGAGAGACGAGGAGAGGGAGATGAGGAGAGGGTGATGGAGAGCCAGTGTTGCTTCTCCATCCCTCAAAATTGTATCCTTATTGTTCTTTATATCATGCATGCTATTGTTGTAAAGTTTTCTTTCTTCAAAGCAGAGACCAGTGAGACAGTTGGGGATCACGTTCATGAAGTTATTCTTTATTGAGGACTTTGCGTTGACGTGGCTGTAGTTCTTCCCAAATCTGTCTGACTAACTTAACTTTACATGGTTTCTTTATAGGCATTTCAGTGGGCTGACTTCACTGCTGACTTCTAATCAGTAAATTGATGCCATCATGTTCACTTTGAATGCCCAATACACAGGGTTCGTACGTTTTGAAAAAACCTGGAAAAGTTATGGAATTTGAAAAATGCAAATTCCAGGCCTGGAAAGGTTTTGAAAAAATAGAAATACCCAGAAAGTTTTGGAAAAGTCATGGAATTTTTTTTTTTAACATAGCATAATATGTGATTAATAATAACTGTTTAAAAAAAAAAAAAAAAATTCCGCGTTGTCTTAACGTCCTTATATTCGGGCGGCATAACGTTCAGTTCACGTCCGAATCACTCACTTGTTGCGATGTTGCCTGAGGCGAGGTCGGTTCTGACAGAAATTTAATTGAAATGCCAGGAAAGTGGCACGAGCATGCTAAAGCTTTGCAAGCACTGGTGGGTCGAGAATGTAGCGGAAATGAGGATTGCAGCTCTGGCCGCATGTGAAACGATACGCAGTCTCCTGCACGCGAGAGGAGAGAAGAAAACAAGTAAATGTCAGTTCAATTGTAAGTTCATTCTTTATCTGCTTAGGAGTGTGCGATATTGTCTATGAACTATGATGATATTGTAATCATTGTTTAACTACATGTACGTCCGAGCCGAGGCACTGCGAGTGCGAGCTGACATCGCGTTTGTCTCTCATGCTTGCTTTCACACTGCGTGATGTCAGTGCAGTTATAGATGTCCCCAACTGAGTTTTTATCATATTATGTTGTCATATTAGAATATCACATGAGCAAGAGTGCCGTTTTCCTGTGCAAAGGTGCTATTTATTTTATACAAAAGTTAAATTAACAATAAAGTTGACATTGTGAGTTACTTTTTGGACACAATATTGTCAATTTTCACTTTATATCGCCGACGAGAATTTCATAATGAAGCCGTGGTCCAACAGACATGATGATTTATTTATTTATTTAATGAAATCCGCGTTTTGAACGAATCATTTTAACGATTCAGTGAACATTCACTTGTTTTTTTAATGAATCAGCCGTTTGAACGAATCGGTTGAAATTACTCCAACAACTCGCTTATTAAGACAGTGACTTGCCGCCACCTACGGGTGGTTTTAGTTTCATATTTAAAGTATCTTTTTTTAATTAAAATGTTAAAATTATAAATCATTTCATTTAAATATTGAATATCTTTATTTATGCAATTGTAAATGAAGTGTAAATATAGTAGGCTAATGCCAGTTTTGATGCCGCTTCTGTGTCAGCTCTAATGTCGACTGACATTTTCAGGAATACATAGTCATGGAAATGTGCCGAAAAGTCATGGAATAGTCATGGAAAAGTATTGGTTAAAATGTGTATGAACCCTGAATACAGTGTAGTTCACCTCAGTGTTTCATGTGATATTATAAAGCAAGTAGGATCAGCAGATCTTAAATATATTCTTAAATTTGTATCCTTCACTATAATTATTCATGTGGGTTTTTGCTGTTTTATTTCCTGTTGTTAGAAGAGTGGGCCTAACCTCTATGTGCACAACCTGGGAGGTGGGGAAATGCTCATTTTAACTAATTTAAGGAAATATCAGCTGTGCAAATGAAATTATTTGTTTTTCTCCTTCCTGTATGTTGTATTTATTGATTGTTTTTAAAATTTCTGCCTCAACTATCGTTGAGGGATTATCCAATTAACTTATGCATTTAAGAGTGTTCAGAAGTGAGGCAGGGGAACAGAGAGTGGTTTTGAGCTTAATGCAAAAGTTGTTAATGCTGCTTGAACATGAGAAACTTCGGTCTCCAACAGTTATGAGAGAAGTTGGTGCTAATTTTAGTACCTCAAGAGGGCTAGTTTTTAGACTGTTTTTGTAACATTTGTTTTTATTTTTGCTCTTGCCCTCTGTTGTATGGACCTTTTCCACTTCCTTGCCTTTAAAGTATTTTTAAACGAATGCCAGGTGTGATTCTCCTTCTGAGGGAGAGGAGAGACGAGGAGAGGAGAAAAAAGGAGAGGAGAGAAGAGATGAGGAGATAGAGAGAGAGGAGAGGGGAAACAAAGAGAGGAGAGACGAGGAGAAGAGAGGAGTGGAGAGGGAGAGACGAGGAGAAGAGAGGAGAGGGAGAGGAGAGACGAGGGAGAGGAGAGACGAGGGAGAGGAGAGGGAGAGGAGAGATGAGGAGAAGAGAGGGAGAGACGAGGGAGAGGAGAAACAAGGAGAGGAGAGACAAGGAGAGGAAAAACAGGAGAGAAGAGACGAGGAGAGGAAAGAAGAGACGAGGAGAGGAGAGACAAGGAGAGGAGAGAAGAGGGAGAGGAGAAACAGGAGAGAAGAGATGAGGAGAGGAGAGGAGAGGAGAGAAGAGATGAGGAGAGGAGAGAAGAGATGAGGAGAGGAGTGGAGAGGGAGAGACGAGGAGAAGAGGAGAGGGAGAGGAGAGACGAGGGAGAGGAGAGGGAGAGGAGAGATGAGGAGAAGAGAGGGAGAGACGAGGGAGAGGAGAAACAAGGAGAGGAGAGACAAGGAGAGGAAAAACAGGAGAGAAGAGACGAGGAGAGGAAAGAAGAGACGAGGAGAGGAAAGAAGAGACGAGGAGAGGAGAGACAAGGAGAGGAGAGAAGAGGGAGAGGCGAAACAGGAGAGAAGAGATGAGGAGAGGAGAGGAGAGGAGAGAAGAGATGAGGAGAGGAGAGGAGAGAAGAGATGAGGAGAGGAGAGGAGAGGAGAGGAGAGAAGAGATGAGGAGAGGAGAGGAGAGAAGAGATGAGGAGAGGAGAGAAGAGGGAGAGGAGAAATGAGGTGAGGAGAGGAGAGACGAGACGAGGAGAGGAGAGAAGAGGGAGAGGAGAAAAAGTAGAGAAGAGACGAGGAGAGGGAGAGGAGAGATGAGGAGAGGAGAGAAGAGGGAGAGGAGAAACAGGAGAGAAGAGACGAGGAGAGGAGAGAAGAGATGAGGAGAGGAGAGAAGAGGGAGAGGAGAAATGAGGTGAGGAGAGGAGAGACGAGACGAGGAGAGGAGAGAAGAGGGAGAGGAGAAAAAGTAGAGAAGAGACGAGGAGAGGGAGAGGAGAGATGAGGAGAGGAGAGAAGAGGGAGAGGAGAAACAGGAGAGAAGAGACGAGGAGAGGAGAGAAGAGATGAGGAGAGGAGAGAAGAGACAAGGAGAGGAGAGAAGAGGGAGAGGAGAGGAAAGAAGAGACAAGGAGAGGAGAGAAGAGGGAGAGGAGAAACAGGAGAGAAGAGATGAGGAGAGGAGAGAAGAGGGAGAGGAGAGGAAAGAAGAGACAAGGAGAGGAGAGAAGAGGGAGAGGAGAAACAATAGAGAAGAGAAGAGGAGAGGAGAGATGAGGAGAGGACAGAAGAGATAATAATAATACATTTATTTTTTATAGCGCTTTTCATGACACTCAAAGACGCTTTACAGTTAATTGGGTTACATTCAAAGAAAAACTAACAGAAAAAAAAAAAAAGAGAGGAGGCGATGTAAGGGATGAAGAGTGTGTCTTGAGTGTGTCAGCACCAACGGACCTGAGGAGGCGGGCGTGAGTGTGGCGGGTTAGTAGGACGGAGAGGTATGGAGGGGCAAGGTTGTTAAGGGCTTTGTATGTGAGGAGAAGTATTTTGAAGTTGATCCTGTATTTGACAGGGAGCCAGTGGAGGTTATAGAGGACAGGGGTGATATGATCACGGCGGCGGGTGGAGGTGAGAAGGCGGGCAGCTGAGTTCTGTACATATTGAAGTTTATCGATGGTTTTGTTTGGTAGTCCGTAAAGAATGCTGTTGCAATAGTCCAATCTGGAGGTGATAAGGGCATGGATGAGTGTTTTAGCTGCAATGGTAGACAGGGAGGGACGTAGCCGTGCAATGTTACGAAGGTGAAAGAAGGCAATTTTGGTGATGTGGTTGACGTGTGGTACAAAGGAGAGGGTAGGATCGAAGATGGTTCCAAGGTTACGGATATAGGTGGAAGTGGTGACATTGGAGCCGTCGATGTTGAGGGAAAAGGTCTGGGCATGTTGGGTGAGGGAGTTAGGACCAATTATGAGAATCTCTGATTTATTGCAGTTGAGTTGGAGAAAGTTTTCTTGCATTTATGATTTAATGTCAGTGAGGCAGGCTGTAAGGGTTGAGTGGGTGGAGGCTGTGATGGTCTTTGAGGAGAGATTGAGTTGGGTGTCATCAGCATAGCAGTGGAAGTGGAGACCATGTTGACGGAGGATCTGTCCAAGAGGGAGCATGTACAGGATGAAGAGGAGGGGGCCAAGAACTGAACCCTGGGGGACACCATGAGGAGATGAGGAGAGAAGAGGATAGGAGAGAAGAGGGAGAGGAGAGACAAGGAGAGGAGAGACCATGAGGAGATGAGGAGAGAAGAGGATAGGAGAGAAGAGGGAGAGGAGAGACAAGGAGAGGAGAGACGAGGAGAGATGAGGAGAGGAGAGAAGAGGGAGGGGAGGAGAGAAGAGGGAGAGGGGAGGAGAGAAGAGGGAGAGGGGAGGAGAGAAGAGGGAGAGGAGAGAAGAGATGAGGAGAGGAGAGACAAGGAGAGGAGAGATGAGGAGAGGAGATATGAGGAGAGGAGAGAAGAGATGAGGAGAGGAGAGGAGAGAAGAGACGAGACGAGGAGAGGAGAGATGAGGAGAGGAGAGAAGAGACGAGGAGAGGAGAGAAGAGGATAGGAGAGAAGAGGGAGAGGGGAGGAGAGACAAGGAGAAGAGAGAAGAGGGAGAGGAGAGACGAGGAGAGGAGAGATGAGGAGAGGAGAGAAGAGGGAGAGGGGAGGAGAGAAGGGAGGAGAGAAGAGAGGAGAGACGAGGAGAGAAGAGACGAGGAGAGAAGAGGGGAGGAAAGAAGAGACGAGGAGAGAAGAGGGAGAGGGGAGGAGAGACAAGGAGAGGAGAGAAGAGGGAGAGGAGAAACAGGAGAGAAGAGACGAGGAGAGAAGAGAAGAGGGAGAGGAGAGAAGAGGGAGAGGAGAAACAGGATAGAAGAGATGAGGAGAGGAGAGAAGAGGGAGAGGAGAGACGAGATGAGGAGAGGAGAGATGAGGAGAGAAGAGGGGAGGAGAGAAGAGGGAGAGGAGAGAAGAGACGAGGAGAGATGAGGAGAGAAGAGAAGAGGGAGAGGGGAGGAGAGAAGAGGGAGAGGAGAGATGAGGAGAGAAGAGGAGAGATGAGATGAGGAGAGGAGAGAAGAGACGAGGAGAGACGAGGAGAGATGAGGAGAGGAGAGGAGAGAAGAGACGAGGAGAGGAGAGACGAGGAGAGGAGAGATGAGGAGAGGAGAGGAGAGAAGAGGAGAGATGAGGAGAGGAGAGAAGAGGGAGGGGAGGAGAGAAGAGGGAGAGGAGAGATGAGGAGAGGAGAGAAGAGACGAGGAGAGGAGAGAAGAGGGAAGGAGGAGAGAAGAGGGAGAGGAGAGGAGAGATGAGGAGAGACGAGGAGAGATGAGGAGAGGAGAGAAGAGACGAGACGAGGAGAGATGAGGAGAGGAGAGATGAGACGAGGAGAGGAGAGAAGAGACAAGACGAGGAGAGACGAGGAGAGGAGAGAAGAGACGAGGAGAGATGAGAGATGAGACGAGGAGAGAAGAGACGAGGAGAGGAGAGAAGAGGGAGGGGAAAGAAGAGACGATGAGAGGAGAGAAGAGGGAGAGGAAAGAAGAGACAAGACGAGGAGAGACGAGGAGAGGAGAGACGAGGAGAGGAGAGAAGAGAAGAGGGAGGGGAGGAGAGAAGAGGGGGAGGAGAGAAGAGGGAGAGGAGAGAAGAGATGAGACGAGGAGAGATGAGGAGAGATGAGATGAGGAGAGATGAGGAGAGGAGAGACGAGGAGAGACGAGGAGAGATGAGGAGAGGAGAGAAGAGACGAGGAGAGATGAGGAGAGGAGAGATGAGGAGAGGAGAGACGAGGAGAGGAGAGAAGAGACGAGGAGAGATGAGGAGAGGAGAGATGAGGAGAGGAGAGACGAGGAGAGGAGAGACGAGGAGAGGAGAGATGAGGAGAGGAGAGATGAGGAGAGGAGAGAAGAGACGAGGAGAGATGAGGAGAGGAGAGATGAGGAGAGGAGAGACGAGGAGAGGAGAGACGAGGAGAGGAGAGATGAGGAGAGGAGAGAAGAGGAGAGGAGAGAAGAGGAGAGATGAGGAGAGGAGAGAAGAGGAGAGACGAGGAGAGGAGAGAAGAGATGAGGAGAGACGAGGAGAGGAGAGATGAGGAGAGGAGAGACGAGGAGAGAAGAGACGAGGAGAGGAGAGAAGAGGGAGGGAGGAGAGAAGAGGGAGAGGAGAGATGAGGAGAGACGAGGAGAGGAGAGATGAGGAGAGGAGAGACGAGGAGAGAAGAGACGAGGAGAGGAGAGAAGAGGGAGGGGAAAGAAGAGACGATGAGAGGAGAGAAGAGGGAGAGGAAAGAAGAGACGAGGAGAGGAGAGAAGAGACAAGACGAGGAGAGACGAGGAGAGGAGAGAAGAGACGAGACGAGGAGAGATGAGGAGAGGAGAGATGAGACGAGGAGAGAAGAGACGAGGAGAGGAGAGAAGAGGGAGGGGAAAGAAGAGACGATGAGAGGAGAGAAGAGGGAGAGGAAAGAAGAGACAAGACGAGGAGAGACGAGGAGAGGAGAGATGAGGAGAGGAGAGAAGAGACTAGACGAGGAGAGACGAGGAGAGGAGAGAAGAGATGAGGAGAGGAGAGACACAGCCAGTCCTGTCTTTTATCTTTTATAACATGAGATTTTGGCCAAATGACAGGAAAAACTGAGTTCCCACATATACAGTAGCTACAGTAAACTTTAGAAGCTGTAAGTTGATGAAAACATAATGCAATATGGCCGTGAAAAATTCACTGGTCCAAAACCTCCATTTGAGCTTGATTTTGGTAGAATGCTAATAATATAACTACACATGTACATGTCTGACTGTATAAAGCCACATCTTTGAGAACACAGTTATTTAAAAATTAGCCATTTCCTGAAAAGTATAGCGGTTTAGGTCATATGAGGCAAGCATTTACATTCTATTTACATATACACACACACACACTGTATATATTAAATGAGATTGCAAGAGTGAAAATGAAATTGGTTAATTCCAAACAGAGTAGTATAAGTGTAAATACGTCACTTTAGTTTTCTATTTTGTATTTTTTTTTATTTGTTTGTTACATGAATTTATGTTGGGAAAAGATCTTAACTTGTATATACTTGTGTGTATACACTCACCTAAAGGATTATTAGGAACACCTGTTCAATTTCTCATTAATGCAATTATCTAATCAACCAATCACATGGCAGTTGCTTCAATGCATTTAGGGGTGTGGTCCTGGTCAAGACAATCTCCTGAACTCCAAACTTAATGTCAGAATGGGAAAGAAAGGTGATTTAAGCAATTTTGAGCGTGGCATGGTTGTTGGTGCCAGACGGGCCGGTCTGAGTATTTCACAATCTGCTCAGTTACTGGGATTTTCACGCACAGCCATTTCTAGGGTTTACAAAGAATGGTGTGAAAAGGGAAAAACATCCAGTATGCGGCAGTCCTGTGGGCGAAAATGCCTTGTTGATGCTAGAGGTCAGAGGAGAATGGGCCGACTGATTCAAGCTGATAGAAGAGCAACTTTGACTGAAATAACCACTCGTTACAGCCGAGGTATGCAGCAAAGCATTTGTGAAGCCACAACACGCACAACCTTGAGGCGGATGGGCTACAACAGCAGAAGACCCCACCGGGTACCACTCATCTCCACCACAAATAGGAAAAAGAGGCTACAATTTGCACGAGCTCACCAAAATGGGACAGTTGAAGACTGGAAAAATGTTGCCTGGTCTGATGAGTCTCGATTTCTGTTGAGACATTCAGATGGTAGAGTCAGAATTTGGTGTAAACAGAATGAGAACATGGATCCATCATGCCTTGTTACCACTGTGCAGGCTGGTGGTGGTGGTGTAATGGTGTGGGGGATGTTTTCTTGGCACACTTTAGGCCCCTTAGTGCCAATTGGGCATTGTTTAAATGCCACGGCCTACCTGAGCATTGTTTCTGACCATGTCCATCCCTTTATGACCACCATGTGCCCATCCTCTGATGGCTACTTCCAGCAGGATAATGCACCATGTCACAAAGCTTGAATCATTTCAAATTGGTTTCTTGAACATGACAATGAGTTCACTGTACTAAAATGGCCCCCACAGTCACCAGATCTCAACCCAATAGAGCATCTTTGGGATGTGGTGGAACGGGAGCTTCGTGCCCTGGATGTGCATCCCACAAATCTCCATCAACTGCAAGATGCTATCCTATCAATATGGGCCAACATTTCTAAAGAATGCTTTCAGCACCTTGTTGAATCAATGCCACGTAGAATTAAGGCAGTTCTGAAGGCAAAAGGGGGTCAAACACAGTACTAGTATGGTGTTCCTAATAATCCTTTAGGTGAGTGTATATACAGTATATTATATATATATATATACATTATTTTTTATATCACCATTATGTTGTGTTCATGATTTTCCCGTACCCGAAAATGAGTTAATGTTATTGCATTGGACTAAAATTGACTGACTTTACTCACCCATAATCTAACAAGTTTTTTTTTCCCCATATTGTAACACTTGTGGTATTCCCAGTCAAAAATGACCGGCCTACAAAACAATTGCAGTAACACTATAATGACTGCATGCTATAAATCATTAATTCATCATTTATAAAGCATTAATAGACATTTATAAGCAGTTTATAAATATATATAGCTATAAATGCTTTATTCAATTTTTAAGCATATCTATAATGTTTAATAATTGTATTTTCATACTTTATTTCTAAATTAAGTATTACATGATTTACAAAGCAGTTTAGGAGTTGTCAGTGGTTCATAAGATCATTTAGAAAGTGCAAGTAAATGATTAATAAACTATATAAATGTACATTTATGTATCATTTTATTTAGACATACAGTAATAGTTACTCTGTTTATAAATGCTTTATGTATTCCTACTGTAATTCAGGCAGTTATAAAACATTTAGTAGTTGTCAGTGAACTATTCTAGAGAGCTGATCTAAAGTGAGGACTAGTTATGCCTAGTAAAGCTTTTACAGAGAGATTTAAAGGATTTCATCTTTTTATTAACCTGTTTTCTTTAAATTAGTACAGGTTTTGTATTTATTTTTGAAACTGATTGATTGTAGGCCTCATTGATCTGAGCTTATATTGGTCAAAAATGTAGAAAACCAGAGAAACTAGTAGTGTTCAGGAGTGTGTTCATGTTCACCTGTGGGCTTGCAGAAATACAGGCCTGGGACCTGTGCATGTGTGGATACATGCAAACTCCTGCATCCGCGCGCACACACACACACACAATATGAGTATTATAGGCTTTCTTTTTCACAGAGATGAACGTTATCCTCAAGTCATCGAGGCTCAGATCTATGATTACAATCAGTCAGTTTCAAAAACAAATACAAAAAACAAGCTTAACCCTCTGAGGTCTGAGCTGTTTTCTGGGCCCTGGTTCTGACATGCTCTGACATTTCTGGTTATTTCTGTTACTTGTGACATTTTCATGGGTAAAGTCTAATTAAACTGTATTCAGCACAAACTCTGCTTCAATAAAATATCAGCAGCATGTATGTAAAAGTTTGTAGTTTTGAGATAATGACATTTATGCGTGGTTTGTGAAAATACAAAAAAAAATTCTCACTGAAATAAGGCCATGAAACCCATACTGATTATTTCTTCACAAGACTTTTGAAAATTGTATCACGTAGCCTAGAATATTTGCTCTAAAACGATGTGAAAATCACCCTGACTGCTCATTCAGATAAGACAATATATTGATTTAAAAATTTTACGACGTGTTTTGTGTGAAAAAGCCTTATGCGGGACCTCATTAATATGTAAGCTTTTCTCACCTGAGAAAGACAAAGACACTCCCCTAACGGCCCTATTAGGAGCTATCCTAATATAGCTCCTAATAGCCCTGTCATTCTGAGCAACCTTGCACAATACTGTAAATGAGGAGATTTAAAAAAAGACAATCTAGTAATTGGTGATAAAATAGCGTAACGAGTGATTTACAAGCTATTTTTTGTAGGCAGGTCATTTTTGACCAGGAACACCACAAGTGTTACAGGGTTTTCCAGTTTTAACAGAGGTGTGTGTAGACTTCATACATGCTGACACAGACGGATCTGTCGGTCTCTGGATCAGAAACCTTATTCAGTGAGTACATTATATTTGTCCTTTATAAAAAGTAATTCGATGGAAAACTGAGGACTTTGAGCAGCCTCTGAAGTCAAGTCTGCGGAACAAGAGTGCGTTTATAATAGAAGATGTTTTCAAATCATTGTTCCCATTTAAGGAAAAGTGGAAATACTGTAAGAACCCAGTGTGGTTATGCTGTTCTGAACATGCCATTTTTGAGGTCAGTAAAGTAAAACCAAACAAATGTACTCTGGTTTATTGTAATAACATGTATAGTAAAAATATTTTTAATACATTCTGTACACAATGTTGCCTTGGAGGTTTGCTTTTGGAAAGGCATGAACAAAAACATTAAACCATAAAGTAAATGAAGGCTGTACACAGATGCTTAAAAAAGTTTCACTTCCATGTGAAATGCAACGGTTACGTCCTCTTAAAGCACTGCCGATTCCCGGCGCCACCGCCTGACAGGCTTTACACCAGTTTAGATCAAAGGAAATTATTGCTCAGTCAACGTCTCAATCCAATCAGTCAGACGTGTAAAATCAAACAAATCTACCCTTCAAAAGCAAAAAATGCACGAGCTAAACGTCTAAGCAACTCGATTTCAGCCGCTTAGACTAAACTAAAGAGGTCACCTGAGGAGTGGTGGGCAGGTCAAAGGTCATCCAGTGGATCAGAACTACCCAGAACTCCACTAGACACTGAAACACACGCAAACCGAAGCACATAAGACAGACGCACACGTGTGCGAGGGGTTTAACGCACGCCAGGCCTCTTTAACAGTGACCGGACATTCAAAGCAGGAAACGCTACTACCAAAAACACACATCCGACCAATGACGTTCGCTTCACACGAGCACTAGAGATGCGGGACTGACGTCTTCCTGTCAGGTGTTCTCTGAGGCACAGGACGGGTCGAGCTCGTCTGATGTCACTTCCTGCAGAATCACTCGTTCAGGGCGAGGATGATGTCGTCTTCCAGGTCTGAGTTATCGGAGCTGTCTGCTACGGGAAGAGGAGAACAACGTTTCAGAGGTGAACTGAAGACACTAACAGGAAACAGAACTGTGGGAAATAAACTCACAACTACACAGAATTTTTTAGAATTACCTTTTTTATGCCATCAAACTTCCATAGCGAACTAACCATTTCAGCAAACTAACAATAACTAACAATAATAGTGCTTTTATATATTTTTTAATAAGGCATTGTTTTATTATCGGCACTGATCAAGACATTTTTCTGTTTGGCTGATAAGTGGGAAGCGGGACTTTTATTTTGACAGGATCACAAAATCACTCCTATATTTCAGTTTGTCTTTTTAACTGTCCAGTTTTATAATAAAAAGGAAAGTGCTATAATACTGTATAAAAATACCATCACTATGCTGTAAATATGCATTTATGTCATTTAAAGAAGTCTTTGAATATATAAAACAAATGTAATGGACAAAGCTTGAGAGAGCAACTTTAATTCTGCATATTTGACTGGTCTATGTTCAAACTGGTCTATGTCTTTTATTATGTCATATTCACAGTACTATATTAGTTTGTATTAGTGTTTGTTTGAGCAAATGTGATTTCCAGTGCAAAATGACTTTGCAGATTACGGGTTACAGTGTACTTGGTGTTAACAATTTCCTAATTTGTGGGTAAAAAATAATCTGGAGAGGATGGAGTCGTAACAGGGTTCGTACAGATGCTGTAAAAAGAAATTCCAGGCACTTTTCAAGTACGTTTTCATAAATGTGTCTTTTTTCAAGAGTTTTCCAGGACTTACATTTCAAAGTCAAATCCAAGTACCTTAAAGGGGTGGTTGATTATGATTTGACTTTTCTAACTTTAGTTAGTGTGTAATGTTGCTGTTTGATCATAAACAACATCTGCAAAGTTACAGCGCTCAGAGTTCAGAGCAAAGGGAGATATTTACTTTTAAATAAATCACTTTTTAAGGACTACAACAAACGGCTGGTAGAGACTACACCACATTCCTCCCGGGCTAGTGACATCACCAACCCTAAAATTTACATAAACCCCGCCCCCTGAACACTATAGATTATCAAGACAGAATATGCTACTCAATGACTATAAGATAACTATACATCAGCTTCATAAATTCATCAACTAATCATTCAGAAATGTCCTGTTGCTTCTACATGTCGTCTCTTCTTCTTGAGTCTCTCCATCATTGTCTGACTCCAGTTTGAACACAAAAGGCTAAAAGTTTTAGAAATTTTCAGTGTGTGTGTGACGTAAAAGGACACGACCTCTTGAAGCTCCACCCCCTGTGCCGGGAGCAGCAGCTCATTTGCATTTAAAGGGACACACAAAAACTGTGCGTTTCTGCTCACCCTCAAAAAGTGACAATTTTAACATGCTATAAATAAATATCTGTGGGGTATTTTGAGCTGAAACGTCACACACACACTCTGGGGACATCAGACTTATTTAACATCTTGTGAAAGGCTATTATACCACCCCTTTAAAGCAGCTTGTACGAACCCTGACATCATCATAATACTGGATGAATGTTTTCAAACTCACTGTTGCCCAGCACAAGCTCCACATCTCGCTCGTTATCATCAGAATCATCATCGTCGTCGTCGTCGTCATCATCATCATCATCACCATCGTCGTCGTCGTCATCATCATCATCATCATCGTCATCATCAGCCTCTTCGTCCAGAAGGCGAGCCACCTCCTCATCGTCAGACGGAGAGAAGTCGTGCTCTCCATCCTCCTCTCCGTTGTTCTCGTTCAGCTCGGCCAGCAGCGGGTCAGTGTCGATGTCATCGATGTCATCATCAGAGTCATCGTCATCGTCTTCATCCTGATCATCCTCCTCCTGAAACACACACACGAGTCTGGTGAGATCTGTGCAAAACCTGCTGAAGTTTAACAAGATCTCCATCACTTCAGTCGAAATGAGAAGCTCCATTACAGTGCATTTCACAAGCAGAAAATGTATATATATATATATTTTTTTTTTTTATACACACACACTTGTGCTGTCGAAATGGCTGAATAGATAAATTTGAATTTCTTTCTTAAATATTAGCAAAATTCTAATTATATTCCAATTCCAATGCAATAATTAATATCAGAGGGAGAAAGTTCTGCATGGTCTCCTACGCCCACAAGAGGGACGAGCGCAATAAGCAAATATAAACCGAATCAGGCATTGCATCTTTTATTGAAATTAACTTTTGGAACAATTGTTCTTAAATAAAACAGTATTTCCTTATAGTCGAGTCCCAAAATAGATAAATAGCCCTGGATAAGATGCAGTAGGCGTTTTTGAGGAAAAGTACTTCAAGTGTTGTTTCTATATGATTTTTAGGTGCTGAATCCATTTCTGCCGTATAACAAGTTGTAAACATCACTGTTTTGGCATAAACAATAAAAACAAAATGGCTGCCAAAAAAAATAAAATATTTTTTTTTAATGCATTTATTGCAGTTTAAACATTAAACATTAGAACTAAACTATGCATTCTCAGAATATTTAAACATGTAAACAATTAAAAAACAACATTAACATGAAAGGGACAGTTTTTAATGGCTGCTGGAATTATGCCAAGGTACCAAGGTACACTGGGAAGCATATATCAGTGGAAATATGCAATTGTGCCCAGCCCGAAGGTGGGGGACTTGGAATACACATGACCCCAGGGGGCTGCATATTGAGAATCACTGGGGTGTCCAGCCGCAGATGGAATATTTCAAACCCAGGGGTGGCAAGGTGGCTTGCAGAGGGAAAGACACATGCTCAGAGAGGCTTACAGTGGACTACACACGTGGGGGTCGCCCAGAGGCCGTTTTAGGTGTCGCCCAGCCTGCAGCTCTACAGATGTCTGTTAGCGAGGCGCCATGCGCTAGAGCCCAAGAGGGTGGAGTGGGCCGTCACACCAAGGGGGCATGGTCGACCTTGCTGCTGGTAAGCCAAAGCAATGGCGTCCACTATCCAGTGAGACAACCTTTGCTTGGAGAGAGCCTTTCCCTTCAGCTTCCCACCATGACAGACAAAGAGCTGGTCTGAAGTCCTGAAACACTGCGTTCTGTCTACGTAAGCATGGAGGGTGCGTACTGGACAGAGCAGTGCCAAGGCTGGGTCTGCCTCCGAGGGCAGCGCTTGCAGGTTCACCACCTAGTCTCGAAAGGGTGTGGTGGGAACCTTGGGCACATATCCAGGCCGGGGTCTCAGGATCACGTAAGAGTTAGCCGGTCCAAATTCCAGGCACGCTTCGTCAACCGAAAATGCCTGCAGGTCCCCTACCCTCTTGATGGAGGCCAATGCAACCAGGAGCACTGTCTTCATTGACAGGAACTTAAGCTCCACTGATTGCAGAGGCTCAAAGGGAGCACTCTGCAGAGCAGTTAAAACCATTGAGAGGTCCCAAGAGAGGAACGAGAGGAGGGCGAGGAGGATTCAGTCTCCTCGCTTCTCTCAGGAAACTGATGATCAGGTCGTGCTTTCCAATGGACTTACCATCAACTGCATCATGATGTGTGGCAATGGCGGCACCATACACTTTCAGGGTGGAGGGAGACAGCCTTCGCTTCAACCCTTCTTGCAGGAAGGAAAGCACGACACTGATCGGGCCTTTCGTGGGTTCTTGAAGTTTAGAAGAACACCAGTTGACGAAGAGGTTCCACTTCAACGCATAGGCATGTCTCGTGGACGATGCTCTAGCGGAAGTGATGGTAGCCACCACCGCAGGTGGTAGGGTACTCAAACCTGCCTCGTCCCATCCAGGAACCACACATGGAGGTTTCAAAGATCGGGACGAGGGTGCCATAGGGTGCCCCGTCCCTGAGAAAGCAGGTTCTTTCTCAGAGGAATTGGCCAGGGAGGTGCTGTCGCGAGGAGTACTAGTTCTTGGAACCAGGTGCGGTTGTGCCAATACGGGGCAACCAAAATTACCTGCTCCTCGTCCTCCCTGATCTTGCGCAAAGTCTGCGCAAGAAGGCTCACTGGGGGAAACGCATACTTGCAGAGGCCCCGCGGCCAGCTGTGCGCCAGTGCATCCGTGCCGAGCGTGCCCTCGGTCAGGGAATAAAACAGGTCGCAGTGGGACGAGTCGTGAGAAGCAAACAGATCTACCTGAGCGTCCCCGAACTGATCCCAAATCAGCTGAACCGACTGGGGATGGAGTCTCCATTCTCCAGCAAGACGCTGAAACAGAGACAGATCGGCTGCACGGTTCAGGTCTCCCGGGATATAAATGGCTCGAAGCGACCTCAGATGCTTCTGACTCCATATGAGGAGGTGGCGGGCGAGTTGCGACATACGGCGGGAGCGCAGACCACCTTGTCGGTTGATGTACGCTACTGTGGCGGTATTGTCTGATCGGACTAATACGTGCTGACCCCTGAGCAACGCACAGAAGCGGTGCAGGGCGAGACGTACAGCCTGCAACTCGAGGCAATTGACATGCCAAAGGCGCTGAGGTCTTGTCCAGGAGCCCGCGGCAGCATGTCCATTGCACATGGCGCCCCAGCCCATTGTGGAGGCATCTGTTGATACAACAACATGCCAGGAAACTCGTTCTATGGGCACTCCAGCCCATAGAAAACTGAGGTTCGTCCACGGGGTGAAGGTCTGACGGCAGGTCGAAGTAACTGGGACTCGGAGCGTGCCGTGTTGCCATGCCCACCTCGGGACTTGATCGCGAAGCCAAAGCTGAAGCGGTCTCATATGAAGCAAACCGAGCAACGTTACTGTGGCTGCGGATGCCATATGCCCCAGGAGCCTCTGAAATAGTTTCAGTGGAACCGCACTCTTGCCCTCGAACTGACGAAGGCAAGTTAGCAGTGACTGCGCGCTCGCTCGCTCGTAAGCTGCGCGCACATGGCGACCGAGTCGATTTCCATAGCGAGAAAAGAGATCCTCTGCACGGAGCAGAGTTTGCTCTTCTCCCAGTTGACCCGAAGGCCCAGACAAGCTAGGTGCCGGAGCACTAGGTCCCTGTGTTCGCAAACCTTGTCTCGAGAGTGAGCTAGGATCAGCCAGTCGTCGAGAGGAACAAGGGCTGCCTTGACAACCTTCGTGAAGACGCGAGGAGACAGGGCTAGCCTGAAAGGGAGAACCGCGTACTGGTATGCCTGCCCCTCGAATTATATATATATATATATATATATATATATATATATATATATATATATATATATATATATATATATATATATATATTGTGGTATGCCTCATTTGCATATGTAAACATGACATTTCAGAAAACTTGTAATACAAAAAATGTCTGTCTCTATGTAAGTGAAAAACTGGAAAGGTTTTATGGTGATATCTATAACTTAAAAATTTTACCCTATCCACCTGTAGTGTTTCGGCTGTGAATAATGCACCTATTGTTTCAATAACAATTACAAGAAAATGGGACCCTTATTTCAATGTTATACGGTGGATCCTTATTCAGGAGACACTGAACTTTCTAAAAATGTGGTATAACAACTTTTCCTCAAAAATGCCTACAGGGTTACACAATCTTGAAGATTCGGACCTGACTATTAATGTGCACGCAAAGAAAACCAGTGCATGAAAGCAAAACAAAAACAGGAGAGTTTAGAAATCTGTGGATCAGCCTCACCTGGTCTTCCTCATCTTCCTCCTCCTCAGCGAGTCTCTGGCGGCCCACTTCATACAGACGACACACAGTGTCCATGTTTATAGAGTCCTGATTCTGGAGCGCGCGCACACACACACACACACACACACACACACACACACACACACACACACACACACACACATACACACATACACACACACACACATACACACACACACATACACATACACACACACACACACACAGAGAGAGAGAGTTAGTGTCGAACAAGATAAATATGGGAGACAGATGTAGTCGACATTTATTGTACGAATGTAGTTTTGTAGAATCCACTTCAGAGAGGATCATTGTGTTCACTGTCATCAAACCGAACAAGACAAATCTTACTTTTAAAAGCACAGACTCAGAGATGGTACCGGAGCAGTATTTGAGTTTATTGCCATAGCATCACCGGCTGTTACATGGCAGATGCATGATATTATGTTGTTAAATGTTTAATAAAAATACAACATAATGAAAAAAAAAGTACATGTACAAAATGAGTGCAATTCTATAAAAGATTCTTTAAATGCTAAAAAATGTAAAAAATAAAATAAAATCTGGATCCGTAGATAAGTCCTTAAAAGTCTGTCCCAGAGATGGTGCAACTATATATATATATATATATATATATATATATATATATATATATATATATATATATATATATATATATATATATATATATATATATATATATATATATATATATATATAAATAAAAGCATATGCGCATCATACCTCAATGACAGCCAGATAGCAGTCCTTCGTGTCTGTGCACAGGTCGAAGATGTTCCTCTTCACATCAATGGTGGCTGAGGAAGCAAACACACCATCATGGTCAGACTTTTTTTTTTCATTATTCAATACAATTATTAGCATTATTCATTAGCTTTAAATACAAAATACTCATTACAGAAAGACTAGGTTATTTTCAAAGTACTGTCTATGGACGGCGTGTGACAGGCTGTCTCTTTTGTAAATGCTTTTACACTAACAAGACACAAAAGATATGTTTTGATCAGACAGATCACATCATATTCTCCTGTAAGAGCTGAAGGATGTTCATGAAGAGAGGAGGAAGATACCGATGGGTTTATAGTCCGTGGCATCGAAGGTCCTGAAGGAGGATCCGAAGGGACTCTTCATCTGCTGCTCCATCATGTCGTCCTCATCGTCAGCCTGTAACATGGCTGCAACACACACTCAGAACATCAGTGAAACATTGGAACACACACACATTCATCCAGAGCACTTTACACTTCAATATCTGCAGAATAAACACAGATTGTGTGTGTACACTCTTATAACATGACATTCAAATGTGATGAATTTCACATTCAACAGGAACATGACCTTAAAGTTGACCTATTCTGCTCTCTCACACACTCCTGATGATGTTTCAGGCTCTACTAGAACAGGTTTTCCTGCTTGAATGTTGATTATTCTCCTCATATTCTCCAATGTTGCGGCTCCTCTCTTCCCAGTCTGTCAGTAACGCTCTGTTTACTTCCTGTCTCTATGAAGCCCCTCCTTCTGAAAAGCACACTGTGCTCTGATTGGTCGGCTGGAGCGGTGTGTTGTGATTGGTCGAGCGCTTCGAGTGTGTTTGGGAAATGTCCCGCCCCTTACCATAACCACCAGTTTAATACACTACTAACTAACTCAACCAGGCCCCGCCCCTTTATTCTGCATATTAATTATTATAATGAGGAATATTGTGATGTGTTCGTTTCCGGAAGAAACTCAAGACTACAATGGAGGCGTTTCAGGAGTTCAGAAACACTGACACTGATATAGAGAAGAGCTGGAGCTTCTTCATGATCACACATTACACACTAAACACAGATGAACATGGAGAAAAGCATCACACGCTCTTCAAACACACAACAGTGGTTTATTGACAACTAAGGGCCCGGATCAATCAGAGGCCAGACTTGATCCCTCTCAGATGTACAGTACAGGCCAAAAGTTTGGACACATTACTATTTTTAATGTTTTTAAAAGAAGTTTCTTCTGCTCATCAAGCCTGCATTTATTTGATAAAAAATACAGAAAAAAATATAATGTAATATTGTGATATATTATTACAATTTAAAATAATTGGTTTTCAATTTATTATACTTTAAATTATCATTTATTTCTGCAAAGCTGAATTTTCAGCATCATTACTCCAGTCTATCACATGATCCTTTAGAAATCACTCTAATATGATGATTCATTATCAAAGTTGGAAACAGTTCTGCTGCTTAATATTTTTTCATAACCTGTGATAGTTTTTTAGGATACTTTGATGAATAAAAAAAAAGAAAAAGAAAAAAGAAAAGAAAAAAAAAGAAGCAAATGTTTTCAAGATAGAAATCTTTTATAACAACAATATACACTACTGGTCAGTAATTTGGGGTCAGTAATTTTTTTCTTTATTTTTTTTTAAATAAATAAATTTTATTCAGCAAGGATGTGTTAAATTGATAAAAAGTGATAATAAAGAAGATTTATATTAAATATTTTTTTTTTTTTAATAAATGCAGTTCTTTTTAACCTTTTATTCATCAAATATATTAGGCAGCAGAACTGTTTCCAACACTCATAATAAATCAGAACATTAGAATGATTTCTAAAGGATCATGTGATAGACATGTGACACTGAAGACTGGAGTAATGATGCTGAAAATTCAGCTTTGCATCACCGAAATAAATGATAATTTGAAGTATAATAAATTGAAAACCAATTATATTAAATTGTAATAATATATCACAATATTACATTTTTTTCTGTATTTTTGATCAAATAAATGCAGGCTTGATGAGCAGAAGAAACTTCTTTCAAAAACATTAAAAATAGTAATGTGTCCAAACTTTTGGCCTGTACTGTACATCTGGAGAAACTGGAGAACATCAGTCATTAGAGAGGATCTGCGGAGAAGAAGAACGGCAGAAATCCCCGAATCCAGGATTGCAAGACGCCCCAAAATCACCTGAGGCTGTAATCTCCGAAGCCAAAGTCATCCAGAACTGAGTCTGAACACTACGGTCAATGTGAGATTTACATTTTCTTTTAAGTAAATTAGCCAAGTCATCAAAAATCAACATGGGGAATTCTGGCAGCTTGTTTCCACCACAGAACAACACATTTCTAAAGATAATTGTGACTTTTTATCTCAACATTGCGATTTTACATCTCACTATTCTGAATAGTATGGAAGTAAAATAATGTCAAATGTTTTTGAAATAAAAAGCCTGTTGAATTGCACTACTTGAAAAAAAAATAGGCATTGCATTAACCATGCTTGCATTTTAATGCATTGTATTTTTAGGGCTTGCATTTTTATGGGCTGAAATTCAGCATGGTTGAATATTTAAGCTGTGAATATTTCAATTAAAAACATTTCAAACACCTTTTCATTATTAACAATTCAATAATCCATATTCACCTTTCATATTTCACTTCTAAAATATTCAAACTGTTTAAAAATACAACCTATAATATTCAACAGGCAATTTTCGGTTCATTTTATTTCGCTTTGCAAAATTCGCTTCCACAAATTCAGTGGTTCAAATTCGACAGTAAATTCAACATTGACGTCCAGGAACTGCAGGAAAAGCAATAGATTACCGAGATACTCTCTATCTGCTGTTAGTCAACCTCACCAGCAGGTGGTGCAAACGCGCTTGTTGTTGACGAAGACCAGCAACAGTTAGAGCAAGTTATTCATTCATAAAACTCATTTACAGCAATGTAAGTGTATTTGTGATTATTATGACGGCTGTTTTATGTTAAATTCAGTGCCTTCACTGTTACTTTTCCTGTGTAGCCTACATGCATCTTTCTCTACCGTGAACAAGATTATAATGTTATTCCCCGATGCGGATGTACAGATCCAATGTTACATTTTTGAGGTTGACGTATATTTCTCTTGGTTTGTTTAGTTGCCTTAACTTTATATTGTGGCGATGTGCTGCATGCAGGCTATTGGGGTTTCCCTCAATACTTCTGGACATATACAACGCTTAACGTAGATTAATGGACTACGGTGATGTAAAAGACCAAACTCGCAGGCAAGCAGATGGACTCAGAATAACGCGCAAAGCTAAATGCTGAGCGTTTCCCAGTGATAGACTGGCATAAAGTTGGCTTGATGTTGGACATTCGCACATTTAGGGACCGTCTCTAAAGTGTATACGACTTTGGTATACACGTTTCTAACTCCGATAGCATTTGAATAGAACGACTTAGTCATAAAACCAACTGTAAAGTGTTCATGTAGTGTCAGGCATAATGTGCACCC
Organism: Leucaspius delineatus; assembly: GCA_023718395.1. Taxonomy (NCBI): domain Eukaryota; kingdom Metazoa; phylum Chordata; class Actinopteri; order Cypriniformes; family Leuciscidae; genus Leucaspius; species Leucaspius delineatus. The sequence continues at coordinate 1,271,714 of CM043370.1, forward strand.
TTTGGATTTATGATATTTATTCAAATAAATTTAAGTTTGCTATTGAAGTTAGAAACGTGCATGCCAATGTTGTATGCAACTTTAGAGATGGTCCCTAAATGTGCGAATGTCCAATGTCAAGCCAAATTTTACATTTAGTCATTTAGCACAGTGGTTCCCAAACCTGTCCTGAAGGCCCCCCAACACTGCACGTTTTCTTTGTCTCCCTAATCAAACACACCTGATTCAACTAATCAGCTCAATTAACCCATGTGATAATGAGCTGATGAGTTGCATCAGGTGTGTTTGAGTAGGGAGACAAAGAAAACATGCAGTGTTGGGGGGCCTTCAGGACAGGTTTGGGAACCACTGATTTAGCAGACGCTTTTATCCAAAGTGATTTACAGTTAAATTAACAATAGGACAACAATATGCAAGTGCTATGACAGTTTAAGCTAATGCAATACACGTAGGCATACTATATATAGTATATCAGTATATGTATGTATATATATATATCACCAGTAGGCTTATGTATATCGCCAGTATATCTCAGCATGAAACTCTGCGCGTCAAGTTCATATTCAGAGTCCATGCTTGCCTGTAGCCTATATAGTAACCTAGCCTACTTCAATAAGGTGCAAGATTAATCTTTCATATCACTGTATTAGTACATTAAGCTACGTTAAGCGTTTTGTCCCAACTGAAGGGGAATCCTTGAGTATGAGGTATTGAGGGAAACCGATTATAATCCTGTTCATGGTAGAGAAAGCTGATGACATGTAGAATACACAGGGAAAGTAACAATGAAGTTATTGAAGGAAACATAAACACACAGCTTTTGTGTGTTTGTCATCTTTTCCGCACATACTGACACAGATAATCATTTCCACATTATGAATGAATGTCTTCGTCAACAACAAGCGCGTTTGCACCTCCTGCTGGTGAGGTTGACTAACAGCAGATGGAGAGTATGCTCGGTAATCTATTGCTTTTCCTGCAGTTCCTGGACGTCAATGTTGAATTTACTGTCGAATTTGAACCACTGAATTTGTGGAAGCGAATTTTGCCAAGCGAAATAAAATGGCCCGAAAATTGCCTGTTGAATATTATAGGTTGTATTTTTAAACAGTTTGAATATTTTGGAAGTGAAATATGAAAGGTGAATATGGATTATTGAATTTTTAATAATGAAAAGGTGTTTGAAATGTTTTTAATTGAAATATTCACAGCTTAAATATTCAACCATGTTGAATTTCAGCCCATAAAAATGCAAGCCCTAAAAATACAATGCATTAAAATGCAAGCATGGTTAATGCAATGCCTATTTTTTTTCAAGTAGTGCAATTCAACAGGCTTTTTATTTCAAAAACATTTGACATTATTTTACTTCCATAGAATAGCGTGATATAAACTTGTGGGGAAAAAAAAGTCAGAATACTATGATATAAAGTTGCAATTGTGAGATTAATGTCCAAATTGCGTGATAAATTTGTAATTGTGAGTTATAAAGTCAAAATTGTGAGATAAAGTGTCAATTAGCTTTTTTCTTTGTCATCCAGTGGCGGAGACGAGCTTCCAGAGGGAATGAGTGCAGACTGAAGAGAGATAAAGCAGAAGACGCATTAAATGAGAAAGAGGAGAGGATCTGAATGCGGTGCACTGTCGACTCTCACCTCCATAAATGACGGTGCCGTTGTTGTTGAACACGATCCGGCACTGATCCAGCGCTGGCACAGTGTGGAGGAGATGAAACGTCCTCAAGTCCCACTGGAGCTCCAGTTAAAGCAAACCACTCAGCACTCAAGCAGACACACGCTTCCCGGGAACACTTTCCCAAACCGACCCTTTCTACAGTAACGGGCCCTGATCTACTGGCGTCTTTAACTACTGTGCACTTCATCAAAAACTAAATTAATACTTAGTTACACTGCGTGCTTATAGTGTTGATGCTGTATTGTAGAACTCGGGTTAGGACGGGTTTGCTTGTTTAAGGGTTAATTATAGATGTAATTACAGAATGCAGGTATAAATGTACATAAGCGCATTGTATCAAATCATTTAATTTAATTTTAGTGCACAGTAGTTAAAGGCGCCTAATATAAAGTAGGACACGTCTCATTAATTAACATTAGTTAATGCATTAGTTAAACTGAGAAATGTATTAACTAAAGTTCCTTAATACAGTCAGTGTTTGCTCATGCTAGCTCAACTAATGTCAACAGATACAACATTTGATTTAAAACCGTATTGTAAAGAGTTAAAGTCCCCCTGTGGTGAAATCCAGCGTTTAATGTTGTTTATGTGTCTATGTGGTGTTTTTAATCTGCTTTAAGACAAAGCATGTGTAAGTTCATAAGTCGACTCCATTGCTGAGTATTTCCTCCTTAAAACTGCAGTGAACCAAAGACAGTCTCAAAAACACGCTTTGAAATCGCTGGTGTTTCTGACGTCACAAACTACCTTGTAACCAATCAGATCAACGTGTGATCGTCAACCAGTGGATCTCTGAGCTGAGTGAGTGAGTGGGGGCGGGGCTCATTTGCATATTCATAGAACCACGCATACTAAATGAGGCAAGGGTGTCGAGTTACATTCAAGATATTTTAAGGGATGAAGGAAAAACCGCTTATGTGGTGATCAGAGACGAGTTTTAAGGGATATAAAGATGGACTCCAGGGGGACTTTAACTAAAACAGAATGATCAGAAAGCCGCATCATAATGAAGCAGTGGTTCACTGAGCAGAAAAGCATACGATCTCGGTGTTGATGATGACCTCTAATCCATTGGGATGGAAAACGCCACTGATGTTCATGTTGAACTTGTCGAACTTGTGGATGGCCTGAGATGTGCGCACGTCCCACATGACGCCGTCGTTCAGGACCAGGTCGTCCGTGGGGTTAAACGTGGCACAGTTGCGCTTGTAGTTGTTGGCCAGGTCGGGGTTATTGAGGGTCAGGATCTTCTGTCCCGTCTGGATGTCATATATCTGCAGAAACACACAAAGATGCACGGCGAGATCATTTGATTAGGGATGCACCGATATATGAACATTCTACCGATAACCGATAGTTCTTTATATTATATACTGATGTATTTCCTCGGTTATGCGAACATTTGGTTGTCAGCTTCACATCAGGGACGCACCGATATGAACATTTTGTCCGATACCGCGATAATTCTTTTATATTTGAAAGCCGATAACCGATAAATCTAAATCAAAATTTTTATATAATTTTTGAGAGCCTCATTACAAAAACAAAAGTCTCACCATTTGACACTGATGTCAGTGTGAGATTTACATTTTCTTTTAAATAAATTGGCCAAGTCATCAAAAATCTGTTTTTTCTTTGTCAACATGGGGAATTCTGGCAGCTTGTTTTCGCCACAGAAGAACACATTTCAAAAGATCATTGTGATTGCGATTTTACATCTCACAATTATGACTTTATTTCTCAGAATAGCGTGATATAAACTTGTGGGAAAAAAAGTCAGAATACTATGATAAAAAGTTGCAATTGCGAGTTATGAAGTCAGAATTGTGAGATAAAGTCAGAATTGCGAGTTATAAAGCATTTAGCTTTTTTATTTTTTATCCTGTGGCGGAAACAAGCTTCCATAGGGTATGAAACCCCCAACACACAATATGATGTTCTCATTATAATTTAAAGAGCCGATATGTTGCACTGAACAGTATTTTCCTATTTTCTGATTACAATAATTTTTCAAGGGACTCAAATCCACCAATGTTGAACAGTCACATCTGAAGCGTCTCAGCTGGAGGAAATAATACATTATTCATCGGCTTTAATATATCTGACAAATTTTCTTATTGGCCCGATAACGATAACATTAAAGATGAACATATATCAGCTGATACCGATATATATATGGCCCGATATATCGAGCATCCCTAAATTTAATCACATATTATATACAGGTTTTCAAACACCATTTATAATCTGCATGTTTTTATTTAGTACTGCCCTGAATAAGAGATGAGAGATGATTCCCTAATGTTGGAGAGACAAAGGTATAGGTTAGGAAGGAGACTTGCATGTGCGATGTGCTCTTTTGTTCCTATGACTCTGTCCTGAGAGAGCTTGCTGAACTCCACATAGTGATCATCCAGGAATGAATGCCTGGAAACAGAGGAGTTCATCAGTTAATGAAGATATGAATATGATAATATGATAACCCATATGAAGAGTACGAGTCGAGAGCTGATGGGCGAGAGGACTCACTTCATGATGAACACAGACTTCATCCCCCACAGCGCTGATAGCGGATAACTCCAAGATGCTGACGTCAACAGCAGCGAGCCGTCCTGACACACACACACATTCAGACAAATCACAACTGTGTACTTTGATACGAGAGGCAGAGCAAGAATCATTTCTTTGCATCTTTACAAACACCATCAGATGTGGATGAATCATTTCATTTGCCTAAATTCTTTGTATCAGCCTTATTTTAACAAGGAAACTAAACATTATTACACGGCTCTGTGGAATGCTTGATTCTGATTGGTCAATCACACATCCAGTGGTGTATTATTCCCAGATAACAGCCGCTGGACACAGAAGCACAGGCTCATCCGGGTCACTGAAGTCTACACACTCGCTAGGATCGGTCTTTCCTCGCGGAAGTTTTGCGTTTGGTGAGCTAATGAAATATTAAAACTCAGTTGAGTTAGGGCCTGTTCACATATCGCGTCTTTTGCGTGCTCAAGTTCGTTATTTCAAATGTAGGCGCGCAGTATGCGCGCTCATAATGGAAGCGACACGGTCGTGGTGCGACGCGCTCGTTTTTTCCAAGCGCGTCTGCGCCGCATCGAGATAAAAACATCTCAACTTTTCAGAATGCCGCAACCGCACCGCAGGTCACGTGACAAGAACCAGCCAATCAGCTTCCTCACCTTTTCTGTTACTTTGAAACCTCAGCAGAAAAATGGAGGAGCAGCTCATCATTGCGGTCCAGGGATTTCCTGAACTTTATGACTTGTCAAGCCCTCATTATTTTGACTCAAATAAGAGGAACAATGCATTGCTGAAATTTCCTTGCTGTAACCGAGAGCGCAGCTGATGGTTGCTTAGCAACGACAGACGCCTCCGGAGCGCACCCGCCCCTAGCGCTTTGGAAAAAGGATAACGCGGCGCGCCTATCGTTTTCTACGCGTTTTTAGCCGCGATATGTGAACGGCGCCTATCTGTACACAAAATATTGATTTGACTATGCCATCCGGTCCCACAGACTTCATACATTTTGTGACTATTGTTTTGTTCACTGTTGGATTATAAGATACAAACAGGTCAGATTTTAAGTAAGGGATAATGTATAGAGAGGCGGAGCGAATAACAACCCCGACAGGCTGAACGGGATCCCGACGCGAAGCGGAGGGATCTTGAATCAGCCTGAAGGGGTTGTTATTCGCTATAACGACCGCCTCTCTATACATTATCCCGCTTAGTACATGGCTACCTACAAAATAAATAAATAATTTGACACGAATATTGATTTAAAAAGGATATTATTGATTTAAAAACGATTGTATTGCTTCCGCCAAAGAAAATAATCCGTTCCGCGTCCATAGCAACGCGCTGTTTTTCATGGCAACGGTCTGTTATACTTCGCAGCGGTCTGATATCAAGAAATAACAGACCGCATTCTACATTGGAATTCAGCCAAGCCATGTAATAAAACAGTTTAATCTGAAATCAATATCTCTGATCTCCATAATTATTTATGTGTTGAAATGCTGTGTAATAAGTGTTATGACTGTATACCGTATCTCTTAAATGTCCGTCTAGTTTGATCTCGCCGCTGAAACGGCTCTCTCCGCCGAAGATCTGCGCTTAAAGAGCTGATAAAATATTTAGACTCAGACCAATATTTTGTGTCTAATTTAGGGCTGACTTCTAATAGTCGAGGATTCGACGATTCGATTCGGAGAGGTCTGATTCGACTATGAACCTCATAGTCGAATAGCCTAACGTATTTTCCGCACTATAAGGCGCACTTAAAAGCCTTTAATTTTTTCAAAAAACGACAGTGCGCCTTATAATCCGGAGCGCCTTTATGGATCTGGCGCCTTATGTTAATGTCTGTAAAACAACCGCTGACTTAACCCTTGTTTATACTTTCGCCTGGCACCGGAGCGCGAGCCTCCGCCCTCCCCTGACTGCGCGCGCAACTCCTCAAACAGACGAGGCATTTATACTTGACGCAACTGTTTTGTTTTAGACTGAACACCAGACCATACAACTGATTTAGACGCGCAAACTGGGTGCCGGTGTGATGATGAGATGTACTAATATCCGTCTGCTCGGGCAGATTCGGGTCAAAGTCGTGCATCTTCGGATGCGGAGGCGCGCGCGCTGTTAAACCGAATCTGCCCGAGCAGACGGATATTAGTTTTTTATTACCTTCGCGCCATAGCTTCGCGCTCAGGCGGACGCGTCGAGTATAAACAAGGTTTTACAGCTCAGCCACTTGTTTTTTCATATTTTTTTTTTGCAAGTGGTAGATCTTGGTTTATATTTGGACTTTGGATGTGATCTTATGAAAAGGTTGGTGACCACTGCATAACGCAAACCCAGTCAAACGTTTGACTGCAGTATTCTATTCTATGCGCCTTATAATCCGGTGCGCCCTATATATGAAAACAGTTCTAAAATAGGCCATTCATTGAATGTGCGCTTTATAATCCGGTGCGCTTTATAGTGCGGAAAATATACGGTACATGGGCGTCAGTTTGGTTTGAAATGTGCTGGGGACAGAGACGCATTCGCATTTTCAGAAGGGCTGGGTACAAAAAAATATTTTCCGCTTTCGCGCAGGTCATGTTTTGAAAGACGATGTCCTGTAGCTTACTAATGTAAATAAATAAAAATGTATTTTATTTTAAAAATGTATCACCATGTGTTTCTTTTAGGTTTTTTTTAGCTGTTTTGTTTGAAATGGAAAAAATCTAGCTGCTATCTTAAAAAAAAAAAAAAAAAAAAGGTTCGACTATCAGTCGACTACGGCAAAATCTAACGAATCAGATTCGACTATGAAAATCCTTAGTCGAAAACAGCCCTAGTCTAATTATTAATTTGTGGCAAGTAGCCGTGTAATAAGCGGGATATTGAACATCCAGCCGGCTGTTATGTCAGCATAAACCCCTTCAGGTGTGTGTGTGTGTGTGTGTGTGTGTGATCTCAGAATAAACTCCTTCAGGTGTGTGTGTGTGTGTGTGTGTGTTTACTCTGGAGGGCTCGAGGTGTGTGATGGCTGAGCTGTGGCAGCTGTAGCTGGCCTCCTCTTGTCCGCTGAACACGTTGTAGAGTTTGAGCTGGCCGGTGCACGTGCCCAACATCAGGAACCGCTCTCGAGCCGAGAACGCACAGCACATGAAGCCACTCTCATCCTCCTCAGCCTCCCTGAACACCGAGATCGGGCGAAACCTGCACACACACACACACACACATATTCAGTGGTGAGCTTCAAGTCAAAAGGACAAGAACTTGGATACCAGAGCTGGGCTAAAATACTGACTTAACTCATTTTGATAAACTGATATTGATTCTTAAATCCCAAGTTCGATCGTTTAGTCAGTGTCAAATGTGAAAAGCATATCCTGTGGATACAGTTGCTTTGGTGTCAAATGTTCCACTGATTAGGGCTGGGCAAAGAAAATTATTTTTCGATTAATCGTTTTTTAAATGTGGTCGATTCAAAATCAATTCTCAAAGGCCACGAATCGATTTTTTTCCCATATTTATCCATCCATCACCCAGAAGCCAGTGTTAGTTTTACTCCACTGTTCTTTGGCTTCCATGTTACAGCTAATGCTGAGAGATATTAAGCTGGTTTCATCTTAAACATAAAATAACCTGATCCTGTTTGATCAAGGTATGCGACTCTTCTGATTCTGTTCTGACTTGTTCAGTTTTAAGCATCAATTTTTCATCTTGCATCAAAATCCTGTATATTCACTGCATGCATTTGAAAAATATAGAGTTGGGTTCTGTTTTAAAGTACCCAAGTGTACCTAAGGGTGCTTTCACACTTGGTTCGATTGCCTGTCCCGAACCCGAGTTCGATTGCTCCCCCTCCCCCTGCCCCCGATGGACTGTGTTCACATTATATTATTTGTATCTGAACCGCGGTACGCTTGCGTCATCAAGCTGCAGCTGGCGCGTACTCGTGTTGCTTGGTAACCGCTATGAAAAGACGTCAAAATGGATAGAATTGCTCGTTTCACATTTGTTGTTCTTTTTTTGAACCTTTGGTTTTGTTTTCAAAGAAAAGATACAGAAACACACTTGCGTCTGTCTGTCTGCCGCAAAAGTATTAAAACCTTTCCAAAGACAGCGGGATGTCTGCCCGCCCGCCGAAGACAATTTTTGTGGAAGCAAGCAGAAATCATCTCTCTGCTTGCAGTGTGTCAATCCCGCTTTTCGTCAAGGTAAGTGTATATATACTCTTTTACAGCTGTTAAACAATCACGCACGCAGGCACGCACCACATTATATGTCATCAATAGCGGTTCACTTCCACGATTTGGTACGATTGCGTTCATATCAGCAGCGAACCGTACCCGAGTTCACATGAACCGTACCCCAGACCACCTTTTTAAGCGGACTCCAGTACGGTTCGCGGGTGCGCACCCGAGTTCGGAAAACAGCGTTCACATCATCCAAACGAACCGAACTCTGACGTCATTCGAACCCGGGTGCGCACCAAAAGTGCTAGTGTGAAAGCGCCCTAAAATAAAAAGAGTTTAATAAACAGATTTGTGGCTCTTAATTTATTTTTATTAATTAAAGGTGCATTGTGTAATATTCACAACCTCACCACTAGATGCTGTTAAAACTTACACACTGCACCTTTAAGCACTTATGTTCACTGTTCCTTTTTATAAATATAGGATTTGTATTAAATCTATATTCACTGAGTTCAATCTGATTCAAATCGGTAATCCAAATCGAGAATTGAATCGAAATCGAATCATCTGAACCGATACCCAGCTCTACCACTGGCCTGACTCCAGAACCCCAGTGAAGCGCACCTGCTGAAGATGAGATGCCTGTCGAAGCAGCCTCCGTCCACTCCGCCGTATTTGGGGTACACGACCCGGCGAGTGTGTCGCGGGGTGAAGTTGGTGGGCGCCTGGCGTCTCTGCTTGGGCTCGGGACACTGATGAGGGGTGAACAGGCTGAAGGGAGGACACGTCGTCACCGGGTTCTTGCAGCGCGCGTGCTGCTCTCGCAGATACTCCGTTATTATACTGCAAACAACACCACATGACACAGTTATTCTCATAAAACGGCTGGTTTCAGTCCTTGATTCTGATTGGTCAATAGCTGTGTTTTATTCACGATAACTCACGGCTATGACCGCTTCACCCAACGGTTCTATGCATCACTACACAACACCCTAGCAACCACTCTTAGCAACGTAAACATATGTTTGATCTCATTAATGTTGTTCATTGAAGCTTATAGAGTAGAGTGTCGTGAGTGAGCGAGTGTACCTGCATTTACAGTAGATATAGCATTTTCCTTCAGGTCAGTCCTATATGCGTAATATCTGTTTAAATGTCCGCTTCGATATCTTGTCCTTATCAGTCAAGTCTTTAAAGTCTTCTCTACTGACTGACTCACTCATAAAAGTCAGTCTTTGCCGCCATCTAAAGGCGATATAATGTAACTTCTGCTGCTGTTTACAGTCAGGGACTATTTTTTCCAGCGGAAGGAAGACTTTTAGTGATTTTACTTCATGAAAGTTGCATTGAAACATATTTTTTTGCTTTAATATTTGTATTGTGTGGTAACCATTTTATAAAAGCAATAAGATACCCGAGGCTAGTGCTGTATGGGGAATAAGCATATAGAATAAGTGTATAAGTGAATAGAGAGAATAAGTGTGCCGAACAACGCCCTTCAGCCGTGACTTATTCACCATACAGCACTAGCCTCGAGCCTTATGCGTACATGAATCATTTCTAGGCCACAATCAACACCATGGTTCAACCAATCGTTTTTCATATTGCTTTAGTGTCTTGTGACTCTGATCACCTAATAGTTTCTGATGTCAGAAGGGCTTTTATTTAAAGTCCCCCTGTGCTGAACATCCAGCGTTTAATGTTGTTTATATGGTATTTTTAATCTGCTTTAAGACAAACCATGTGTAAAGTCATAAGTCGACTCCATTGCTGAGTATTTTCTCCTTAAAACTGCAGTGAACCAAAGACAGTCTCAAAAACACGCTTTGAAATCGCTGGTGTTTCTGACGTCACAAACTACCTTGTAACCAATCAGATCAACGTGTGATCGCCAACCAGTGGATCTCTGAGCTGAGTGAGTGAGTGGAGGCGGGGCTCATTTGCATATTCATAGAAATGAGGCAAGGGTGTTGAGTTACATTCAAGATATTTTAAAGCATGAAGACATTTTTTCATTTTGGTGATCAAAGATGAGTTTTAAGGGACAGAATTATGGACTGCAGGGGGAGTTTAAAGAGCATCTTGCAGGTAAAAAAAAAATCTAAATGAATATATAACCGTGTATGAAAATACCATATGAAAAGATAATGCAGGATTTAAAATGTTTTAAAACGACATAATGACACCAATTTAGTAGATAAAGTGAGCGTTTCTTTGACTGCTCGTACAAACCGCTTTTTTTTCAACATCGCGTCATTTTACGTCACACGAGGGAGATGTGTGTGTGCTCTGCCGCAGCTCAGTGCAGAGTAGGTTGGTATTCAGTAAGAGCGGTCGTGAGACAGTGTGTTTTCAGTAATTTTTGTATTTCAATTTATCATCGTCATGGTAAATTTTTGTGTTTGTGGAGCTTGCAAAAACTCCAGCCTGTCAGGACATTGAGTCCAGCGGTTTCCTAACAAGAAAAAGGACGGCGCTATCTTTCGTGCCTGGGTGCGGTTTGTGCAGGTGAAGAGACGGGATTTCTCTTCCGCGTCGGCTTCGGAAAACGCGGTCGTGTGTAGCGTTCACTTCAGATCGGAGGATTATCGTCCCGGCGATATGATGGAGTTCAACATGGGATACCGAAGTAAGAACCGGGTGAGATCAGAGCTGGTGCGGTTCCTTCAGTGCACGCATCTTCGGGTTCTCCCGCCGGATGTAGGCGCGAGCACAACATCAATTGGCAAACGCAATGTAAGCGGAACGAAACTGAGCTACTCGTTATTGTGTTTGTGTGGACCGTTTATCAGTTTGGACCAGTGCAACACGAGCCTGATCAAGCAACACTGTAACTGCTAAAGAGGTCCAGTAAATAAAGCATTAGAATTCGCCACTGAAGTAATAACATCGCTGCGAGATCAAGTGAGAAATATTCACATTTCTTTGTTATTAACGGATCAAACAGCGCTGACATGGAAACCAGGAATAAACATTGTGCAATGAATGAACGAACTATCCAGTGTCCACAGATCAGCAACATTCACCATGGCTTTACTGTAGTAACGCTAACTGCAACCATGGAAGTTTGGCATTTTCCACTAAGGCCCAGTATGCATCCACCTCCCTGCAACACTGACTTTCCTCAGCTGTAAACATTGCCTCGCATTTCCCACACAAGCACCTATGGAACAAAAAATGTATCAGGAATAAATATCTCTCTGTCTCGATGAGAAACCGCTAAGTTATATCACGTAACGTTAGTCTGGGCGGATATTAATGAGCATGACAAACGCCTGATCAAAGCTTAGTTTCTGTTATTGTAAGTTCCAATATGTTCTGTCTAACATTATTCCTGGCCTGTCCCTGCTCTCTTGGCAGCCTAGCAGGCTCATAATTGTATGGCTGTGGTCCGTCAACAATTTCCTCAGCGTCCGAAATGTCATTGCAATCCATATTTCCCTGTTGTTTGAATCGACCGCTCTCCCTCGTGCTACGTCACGCCCGCCACGCCCATTTTCAGATGCGGAAGTAAAATTTTCTCACAAAAACGACTCAAGAAGCCACTGTAGCGTATTTATAATTTTTTTTTAAAGAAAATCTAGTTCCTACATTATTTTTCTATACATTGACTTGTTGGGTCTTCTAACCTGCAAGTTGCTCTTTAATACTCAGGTGCTCTTCACGTGTCGGTCGTGTTTTTTTTGTCAATTAAATGAATGTACTATATTTTAGTTTGATAATGTTTATTTAATATTTTGTTTTTAGGGGATTTTATGGTACTAAATTATATTTATAATCCATTTATTTACTTTTTGAGCATAGACCTGAAAATTTAATTTCCAACTTAAACTGACATGAATCTTGAATTCTTTAGAGCAACAGACTTTTAAGTTTGGATGACACTTGGCAGATTATTGCTGAAGTGAAAAAAAGTTTATAAAAATGAACTTAAATGTATCAGAATTTTACGTGTATTTTATGAAAAATGTACAAAAATACTATTTTTATATGAAGTATATATTTTCAAAATCAAATTTTACTGCAAAAACATCAAAGTCATAACCTAAACAAGTTGTGTTCTAAATTTGAGGTTAATATCTCAAAAAAAGAGCTTTCAGCAAGATTGTGTTTGGCTGCAGTACCAATCGCTTCCACTAGATGAAATTCGTCTCATTCATTTCTAATTCGCTCATTTTTGACCGCGAGGAGCACAAGTGTGACAATTTTTTTCAGGACTATTAAACCTTTTCGAATCATGTCCATAATTTTTTGTGTGTGTGTTCACACAGCAAGTGCTAAAACCTTCGCCAAGTTTCGTACCATTCCAATGAAGTAAAAAATTCACAAAAACAAAAAAAAAAGTTAAATCTTTAGGTCAAAAGTGACCGAAGAGCACCGGATGCTAGGAATATAAGCACAGACTAGCACACCTGTCTAGAGAGGGTGGAGAGGGCAGATGTCTGTCCAGCTGCTTCTTCATAGCCGGACTCTGAATAAAAGCGCCATGGTCTGATTTCTGCCTCAACACTTTCGGCCTCTTCCCTCCAGCGGCGGGACACGGTGACGGTCGTTCCCGCGAGAACAAGATTCTCCCGATTAGCGGAGAGCCGTTGCTGTGGTGAGAAGCGGCAGGCGGCGGCGGGGGCGGAGCCTGTGAGGTCGAGGGGCGGGGCTGCGGATGATGAGGGGTGTGGCCACCCAAACGAGCCGCAACTCCGTTAGTGAGCCGAGGAGTCCGAGGGATGCCGGCGGCAGGAGAAGGAGAAGTGGCCACAGAAACGGGAGTGAACGGCGGCACGCTAGCATGTGCTAGCGCATGTAGCCCCATGGGAAGCTCAGCTTCCTTCGTTAAAGCCGTAGCCGTGTCCGAAAGACCTTTAGATAAAAGATGATTCCGAATTAGCAGAAGTAGTTCCTTCTCTGGAAACGAGATGCGCGACTGCGCCACAACATTAGCTCTCTGCAGCCGCGCTAACGACACGTCAGTGCCGATCAACAAAGGCTTCCCGGACACTCGCTCGATTAGCTCTGCTGCAAACTTGCAGAAGCGCACGTGTTCGCTACGCTTGTCCTGAAGCACCGGCTCCTTCATGAGCTGCTGGATCTGACCGCTGCTGAATAGCGGAAGCTTGCTAATGATTTGCCGTACCGCGGCGCTACGTGCTAATCCAACCAAGGCTTTGCACGCTAGCGCGCGGATCTGATCAGCATCGGTGATGGGCATCTTGATGGTCAGCAGGGACAGCAGGACTTTGATCCCGTTGTTGGACTGAACCACGTTCCACATCTTGGCTAGCACGCTCTCGCTAGCGCGGTGGCTCTGCGGCAGACGCCGGCGTGGCGTTCCCGAGATGAACTTGCCGATGCTGGAGACGCGCTTGTCTGGAGCGCAGACACAGTTTATGATCACCTGCAGGGCCGACTTCTGGATTTCGGCGTCGTTTACGAATACTTCCCCCTCTGCGACGACCAGCACGATGCTCATCCCTGCAGAACACAGACATCACACTTAATACCTGCAGAAACTAGATTAATGCTGGATGTCCATACAGAACAAACACATGCACTCTCAATGTATCACGCATCTCAGATTCTGTTAAAGTCGGCATGAAATCAAACATGTAAATTATTGTTTTGGGTTTTAATGGAATATTGCAGTGTTTATTGTAAATGATCAGTGCACATCATTATTGCTTTAACCCTCTGGTGCTCTTCGCGTGTCGGTCAAATTACCGAAATTAATTTATTTCAATGAAATCAATGTACTATATTTTAGTTTGATAATGTTTTTATGTAATATTTTGTGTTTTTAGGGGATTTTATGGTACTAAATTATATTTACACTGTATTTATAATCGATTTATTCACTTTTTGAGCATAGACCTGAAAATTACATTTCCAACTTAAACTGTGGTAAATCTTGAATGCTTTAAAGCAACAGACTTCAGTTTGGTCTCTTTTCAAAGACGACACTTGGCAGATTATTGCTGAAGTAAAAAAAGTTTTAAAAAGTGAACTTAAAAAAAAAAAAACTGCAGAAAAAAACTAACTTACAGAATCTTACGCTTATGAAAAATTTACAAAAATACCATTTTCAATTTTTATATGAAATATTTTCAAAAACATGTTTTACTCTAAAATTGTGAGAAAAATCTAAACAAGCTGTGTTCAAAATTTGAGCCTGATATCTCAAAGAATGAGCTTTCAGTGGGATGATGTTCGGCTGCAGTACCAAACGCTTCCACTAGAGGAGATTCGTCTCCCGTTCATTTCTGACCGCGAGGAGCACAAGTGTGACTATTTTTGCAGGATCATTTAACCTGTTCGAATCATGTCTATGATTTTTTTGTGCGTGTTCACACAGCAAGTGCCAAAACCTTTACCAAGTTTCGTACCATTCTGATAAAGAGAAAAACATAAAATAAAAATAATAGTTAAATTTTTTGGTCAACAATGACTGAAGAGCACCAGATGTTAATCTTGAATCAGAATCCTCTTGCCGCATCTCTTCTCTGATGACGAGGGCGGGGCAACCTGTCACTCACATCAGATCCACCAATAGCAAACCATGACCATCCAACCAATTCCCCACAGACACAATCAAGCCCCGCCCACATTCTTGTTCCAGGAGCGTTTCACTCGGACATACGGGACAATCGCAACTTTCATTTCATGCCGACTTTAAACAGGCACAAGGACTCAGTGCTGCTTATCACCAAACCTGGGGAACTGCAGGTTTAAAGTACCAAAGCATGACTTAAACCAACTTCAGTACATGCAAGTATATACTGAATATGTACCAATATATGAAGACCAGGTTAGCAGATATTGAATTTTGCTGCTATGACAATAAGAAAGAAAATGTGACCCGTCACGGAAACCAGGGACACAAGTCGGCAGCACAACTTTCGAGCAAAATGAGAAAGAAGCTTTTTTTTTCAAAATTTGTGATTTTCGTTTTTTTGCAGAATCTGTTTGTTGAGATCACGAAGAAGCCTCTGCATGTTTGAGATAGCAGTATTGGTATATTTAAAAGCGTACATTTTGATTTTGAAATCGGCTTGTTTTTCGGAGATTCTAGCACGCAGTAGGGGCGTGTCATTGTCGGTGTGAATTTCCATAATGAATAAGCCGGCGTGGCTACTTATTATGCAGCGCTCTGGCCGGCTCTATCTGATTTCAAAATTAAATTAAGATGGACGCCAATAACATTACGATGTCCAGCAATCGATTTAAATAGTAGGTTACATGGGGTTTAATTTGTTGTTTAATGAGATGTAGCCTAATGCATGTTGTCAGTGCCAATATATAGATCCAACAACTTATCTAATGTGTATCTTAATGGTCCAGAGGTAAAGCGTTCGCCAGCCGTGTCAGAGGGTCTGAGTTCGAATCCACCCTCGTATAGGTTTTTTTTTTTCGTATAGTTTTTTTTCTCTCATCAAAACGATTATGTTCAGCAGTGGTTGTATATCAAGCAGGGACACGCAAACGTTTGCATTATGTTTTGTGATATTAAACAGAACGAATAGAGAGTATGCGCAACGGATAGAAGCGTGCGTCGAGTGAAGACAATGCATCTGCGTCACTGATCGCCGCGGCAACGAGCACTTTGATCACTTGATTTAAAAAAACATATTTCAGCTAGTATCTTATTTAAAAAAACGAACGAAATGAATGCTATAGCCTACTAATAGCCTACTCATACTATAGCCTATCACATAGCACATCCTGTTTTTGATTTGAACATTGTCTAGAGTTTATCTTATTTTTTATTCAGTGTACACAAGAGTTGCCTATACAGTTTTATCGGTAGATGCTAAGAGACATTTATTTATATATTACCTGCAAACTTTATTATTTATTTTTTATTTTATGGCACATTTTCCTGGCCTTTCTGCTCCCCCCGTGCTTACAGCTTTACAGGGGGGTATGGCTTATCTAAATGAGATGTAAATGAGCCCTATTGTCACTCCCAGCAGGAGAAAGGTGAGAATCTTCAGACGCTGTTTTCTCCCCTTTGTGCGTTTTTGAGTGCCTACCTTTAAATGGCCATAACTTCTCCAAATATTATCAGATTTCATTGTGTTACACATCGTTGGAAAGCTTGGAGACTACACTTTCAGAATCTGTGAATAACTCAAAATGCCCCAGAACCGACTTGTGTCCCTACTTTCCGTGACTGGTCACAAATAAGGAAATAATCATTGTACTGATAACACTAAAATGTCTATATTGAATTTTTAATGTTCTGTCTTTCCTTCTTTTGACAGGCCTAGACAGAAACTACAAGAGTTTGTTGAATTAAATGCCAGATACAGTTTAGTGTGTAATAAAAATACCAATTAGCAATTTTAACAAAAAAAAAAGTAGTATGCATAAAGAGGGACTTATTTCTTTTTTGAAACATGCAGCACTTGCATTGATTTAATTCAAATCACAGCCTTTTATAACCTCTTAAAATGTTTTTTTTTTTACCACTTATTACTTTTTACAGCCTTAAATCTGATAAAACTGACCCGAGCACAGTGTAAAGTTACCTTTAAATAAGGGAAGTACGATATATCAGCCGATATATGCTCATTTTTAATGATATTGTTATCGGCCGATAAGAAAGTTTGTCTGATATATTAAACCCGATAAATAATGTATTATCTCCTCCAGCTGAGACGCTTCAGATGCGACTGCTCAACATGATGATTATGAATTGCTTGAAATATGATTGGAATCACTTCAGAAAAGCAAAACACAGTTCAGTGCAACACTGTCATATCGGCTACATAACATTATAATGAGAACATCCTAATTGTGTGTTTGGGACGTGGATTTTAATGGTGAGACTTTGTTTTTGTAATCAGGATCTTAAAAATGATATAAAAATTTGGATTTAGATTTATCAGCCAATATATACGTTATCGGCTTTCAAATATAAACAATTATCGGTATCGGACAAAATATTAATTCCGGTGCATCTCTACTTGAAATGTCTGTGCCGTTAAACGACATGTTATTAATCAGGCAGAAGCTTTAATCATGTTAACTGCTAGATATTGTAGAATAAATGGCCTCTGCTTCTGTAGGCACAAGCCCCGGCGTGTGTGGAGAACGCCTCTCACCGACAGTGGAGATGGAGGAGCCGCTCTCGTCCAGCACCGCCACGTTCTCCGACAGCAGAACTTGAGTTTTGGGGATGACCGTCAGAATGCTCAAGATGTCCAGCGCGTACCTCACAGTGTCAGCCCTGAAACACACACACACACACACACACACACACACACACACACACACACACACACACACACACACACACACACACACACACACACACACACACACACACACACACACACACACACACACACAAGACAAGAGGTGCAACGTACCCCTAATTACTAAAGGTTTTACACAATAGTGCAACAGTACTTGTGAAAAATTGTTAAAATCAGGTGCACATCAATCTATTATTATTATTATTATTATTGTTGTTATTGTTGTTATTGTTGTTTTTTGTTTTTTTTGGAGACTGTTGATTAAGTTGGGGTAAGGAGTAAATACCAAAACATGACACTGTTACAAATTCATCGAGAGTCACATGACATGAACACTTGTGTATAGGGGTGGGCAATATGCTGAAAATTTACATCGCGTTTTTCCACTTTAAAAAAAGCGCTGTAGAAATAAATGTAACTTGATTCACCAACAACTGACTCATGTGAGCATATTATATTGGAGAATATTGTTTTTAAAGTACTACAGTTGCACAGTATACTGGTGCTCAAATCAACCAGTGCCTTAAAAGCCCTTTCAAAATAAAAGTCCTGCTTCCAAATAATAGACAGGCAAACACTACAATAGTTCTTCATATAGAGTTTACTTGGTTTAATGATCAACAGGGACGGTAAACTACTGAAGATGGAGGATGAGAGCTCGGACGCTTCCAACACATCGGCAACAGAAAGAGTTATCGACTGATACAAATAATAATAAAAATGTGTGTATGCATGTTATATATTTATAAAATATCGGCCGATATATCAGTCTATGTATGTATGTATGTATGTATGTATGTATGTATGTATGCATGCACACACACACACCCCTACCCTACCTAGTGGTAGACCGATATATTAAACATAGACATGTATATAAATGAATATATATACATATGCCGATATATCGGTCAACCACAAGCAATCTCACTTACAAACAATATGAGTAGTATTGCAAGACTACTTTGTATTGTGATGCACTTGCTGTAATAGTATCATAAGAGATAAAAAGGTGTACATTGATACACTTAATAATCAACCAAACTTAAAGGGATAGTTCACCCAAAAATGTAAATTCTGTCATCATTTACTCCCCCTCAAGTTGTTCCAAATCTGTATGAGTTTCTTTGTTCTGCTGAACACAAAGGAAGATATTTTGGAAGAATGTTTGTAATCAACAGATCTCGGTCACCATTGACTACCATAGTAGGAAAAAAATATACTATGGTAGTCAATGGTGACCGAGATCTGTTGATTACAAACATTCTTCCAAAATATCTTCCTTTGTGTTCAGCAGAACAAAAAAACTCATACAGATTTGGAACAACTTGAGGGGGAGTAAATGATGACAGAATTTTCATTTTTGGGTGAACTATCCCTTTAAGGATGTTGTGATTTTTGCTTATATTTGCCCTACACCAGTCCGGCATGTTGCGATCACAGAACCGGCTGAACTCGCCTCATCTCATTATCACTGACACTTTTACTCATGGAATTTGTGCAAACAGCTTGTATTTCTACTACTGCATCTACAACTCAAAACCTTTGCTTTCTGGATGATGCTCCATTCACACCGATAGAGAGTCCAAGATGACTGCCATCAGAAAGTTTACTGCGATACATCAAACAAAATAACTGTTTGCACCTTTGATGAAACGTAGACAAAAACCTCAAACAAAGCAAGCCAGGCTCCGTTTACTGGTTCCCAGCATCCCCTGGTTCCTCACCTGCCGTAGTAGGTCCTCCAGTCGCAGGCGATGGAGATGAGCTGCAGGAGGAGCTGCACACAGGACAGGATGTGGAAGACCTCGGCCGGCTCCCAGTACAGGCGCGCCGGCCCGAACTCGATCAGGAACTCCACCATCTCCACCACCTGCTCGTGCGTGTAGGAGCACGCCTGCAACATCCACAGAGAAACAGCACATCAGCGTCTGCTAGCGGTGCAGCGGGTCAGAGATCTCACGGTTCCGATCGCTTACGGCTTTAGAGCCACGGATCGGATCACAAATAAATATAAAAATATGGGGGGGGGGGGCTTTGCTTTTCAGTTGTTACTTAAAGCTCACTTGAAGTTATTCGGTCCCACATCAAACACTGCTAGCCTAACTGATAAAGTTCACACATTATTAAAAACAAGTGAACAGTCAGTAATAAAATAAGAACTAATACACAAATACTCAAGCAGAGAATAATACTAAATAAGTTAGAGTCTAACAGTAGTGTTCAGGTACAGAAATCAATAATTAAGCCTAATGTAAAATAACACTGTTTGTTCACTGTAGAAATTAAATATAGTTTCATCTTCGTTAAAGCTGTATTATTGTTTTATTAATATTAATGACAGACAACAGCAGGAATATTAGGCTGATGTCACTTTAAGACGAATAAACTGATCACATCCGACAGAACCGAGAGAACACTCGCAGAGACGGGTGTTTAGATTGTGTGTGTGTGTGTGTGTGTGTGTGTGTCCGGGCAAGGAAACGCAAAAGAGGGATCAATTCACTGTTCGAGCGAGTCCCAATTTTTGCCTCTTCGTCTGCATTTAAAATGGTTTGATGAAAAAAACACATCCAAATGATAAACTCACTCTATGATGGTTATATTTAGCGGTTACTCCGCCGAAACACACGCGTGCCGAACCGTGGGTCAGCTGATCCGTACGCATCACGATCAACTGAGATCCGTTCCAGCCCTATCTACAACTGATTCAACTCATTTTCAGCTGACAGCACAAACTGCCAAGATTTCCAAGTTTAACTTCTTTCCAAAATTCTATTAATTAAAACAGGGTTCATAGATATTCTGTAAAATTACATTTTCAATCACTTCTTTTTTGGTTTTCAAGAACTACAATCAGAGATCTCACTTATAAAAATGTGGTAACTTTAACCATTAAAGGATGGTAAAAGTGACAAAGTGACATTAAAGTGACAAAGATATCGCTTTTCTTGAAGAATGAAAGCGGTATCATATACTAGGATATTTATATGAGCAAGATCACGCTCATAGACATGTGGAATGGCTCTCAATATCAGACGGGTGAATCAAGATTGTTTTTAGGGATACATGATATATCAGCCACTATATCAGTATCGGCCGATATATGTTCATTTTATTGTTATCGGCCCGATAAGAAAATGTGTCTGATATATTAAAGCCGATAAATAATGTATTGTTTCCTCCAGCTGAGACGCTTCAGCTGTGCACTGTTCATCATGATGGTTATGAATTGCTTGAAATATGATTGGAATCACTTCAGAAAAGGAAAACACACTAAAGTGCAACACGTGCAGCTCAAGTCCGTCATATCGGCTACATAACATTATAATGAGAACATCATAATTGTGTGTTTAGGACATGGATTTTACTGGTGAGACTTTTGTTTTTGTTTTTGTCAAATTATATAAAAATTTGGATTTAGATTTATCAGCAAATATATCGGTTATCGGCTTTCAAATATACAGAATTATCGGTTATCGGTATCGGCCAAAATGTTCATATCTGTGCATCCCTAATATACTAAAATGTGATCAAGGCTGAATTTTCAGCATCATTACTCCAGTCAGATTCAGCTTTGATCACAGGAATTAATTACATTTTACTATATATTAACATAGAAAATGAATTGGTGAGCAGAAGAGACTCTTTCAAAAAAGCAAAAGCGTAATTATTCTAAACATTTGACCAGTTATGTACATTTCACAACAGTCCACCAGAGCTCAAGGTTTCAAATCTAGCGCAGACGCAGCAGGACAGTGACATCACTGAAGTCACATGGCAGTGTGATGACCCGTCAGCGCTGCTGTGTTGAACAGACGTACCTTGTAGTACGGCTGCGGGTGTATGAGCGCTCCGCCCTCGGTCCTCTGCAGCGACTGCTTGACCTGCTCCACTTTAATGCTCAGGTGCGCCTCGAAGTACCTGCGCAGGGCCATGCAGGTGTGCTTCGCCGTCTGCCGGCTGGAGAAGATCTCGTCGTCGCTCAGCAGTGCGCCCTGGTCCTCCGGGTTCAGGATCTCCAGCGTGCTGATCTGCAACACACAGCACACGCTAACACTGTCAGAGGAGCATACTGATAATGCTTATTACACACTTCTGCTCTAAACCCTAGAGCCTTTACTGTGGCACAAAACTGAAGTTCTTATAAGTCTGAATAAGGTCCATATTATAAATGACAAACCAATCTTATTGTCTGATGAAAGTTAAAATAATAATAAAACAGGGTTTGAATGCCATGAGGGTAAGGACGATCGTTTCCGCCACAGAATAAAACATTTTAAAAGATAATTGCGAATTTTTTTCTCACAATTGCATGTTTATATCTTGCAAATCTGACTTTATAACAGCAATTGCGACTTTATATCATGCAACTCTGGCTTTATATCTCTCAATCGCTTGTTATAAAGTCAGAATTGTGAGATGTAAACATGCAATTATGAGAAAAAGAAACTAGTTTCCCAGGCCAGCTGACAAAACCCTTCTAAAACCATCAAACTAGACTAGCCTGACCAGTAGAGCAGCTTGATGGCCAGCTCAGACCAGCAAACAGACTGGCTTGTTTCCAGCAGGGCATATTTATGTTGTAGTAGAAATATCAACTTATTAGCAGAGGACTCTCCTCCCCTAATATCATCATCATCATCGCAGGCCACCAGGCCTCAATCTGCACACAGGCCTCGTTCCTCTGACCACACCCGCTTCTCTGACCACACCTGCTTCTCTGACCACACCCACTTCTCTCTGACCACACCCGCTTCTCTGACCACACCCGCTTCTCTGACCACACCCACTTCTCTTTAAACGGACACGCCACCCAAAAACTACATTTCTGTAAGACATTCAGAAGATATTTTGAAGAATGTTGCAAATCAAATTACATTAAAGCCCATTGACTTCCATTGTATGGACAAATATATATATATTTTGAGAAATATCTCAGTTTTTATGTTCCACAGAAAAACAAGTCACACAGTTTTCGCCATGATGCGTAATAATGGCATAATTTCCATGTTAATCAGAGTTTTTGTCCAAATCAGTCGACGAGCACGATGAGCCTCGCAGACTATACATTAGAAACGGTTTCTACAACATACTAAAGTATGACAATGATAATCTCAGGTACTAATTATGTGCTATATTTAATGTTAAAATAATTTAGTGATAGTTTGAATATCATTTATAGCTGTACTGAAAGTGGATATGCTTGTTTCAGTCACTCAATCATGTTAAAATGGTTTATTACATGGCTTGGCTGAATTCCAATGTAGAATGCGGTCTGTTATTTCTTTATAACAGACCGCTGCGGAGTATAACAGACCGTTGCCATGAAAAACAGCGCGTTGCTATGGACGCGGAACGGACTATTTTCTTTAGCGGAAGCAATACAATCGTTTTTAAATCAATAAACTCCTTTTTAAATAAATAATTTGTCTCAAATTATTTATTTATTTTGTAGGTAGCCATGTAATAAGCGGGATAATGTATAGTGAGCCGGTTGTTATAGTGAATAACAACCCCTTCAGGCTGATTCAAGCTCCGCTTCGCGTCGGGATCCCGTTCAGCCTGTCGGGGTTGTTATTCACTATAACAACCGGCTCACTATACATTATCCCTTACATAACATTTATGAATTTGATTATGTGCTTATTCATTTGGTTGTGAGTGCAGTGCGCTTGAGCAGAGACTCCGCCCACATGCTCTTCTGATTGGCTGTGAGTTTGATTTTTTGCAAGTGCAATGTGCTTGAACAGAGACTCCGCCCACACACTCTTCTGATTGGCTGGGATTTCTGATTGATTGTTGCGAGTGCAGTGCGTTAGATGAGACTCCGCCCACACGCTCCTCTGATTGGTTGATAGTTTGATTGATTGCTCCATACGGCGTAAGAAGAGCTCACCAGGTTGACGAGCCGGCGCAGGCCGTCCTGCTTGTCGAAGAGGTCGAGCACGGCCCTGAAGGAGAAGCAGATGGAGAAGAACATGGTGGCGTGGCAGCAGCCGGAGGCGTGGGAGCACTCGAGCAGCCACAGCGTGTAGCTCACCACCTCCGCCAGCAGCGAGTGCGGCAGCATACACACCTGCGAAAGGAGAGCATACACACCTGAGACACGAGAGCATACACACCTGCAATAATACACCATTTCTTATATCGCCTTTAAAGGGGTGGTTGATTATTTGACTTTTCTAACTTTAGTTAGTGTGTAATGTTGCTGTTTGAGCATAATCAACATCTGCAAAGTTACAGCGCTCAAAGTTCAGAGCAAAGGGAGATATTTACTTTTAAAGAAATCACTTTTTAAGGACTACAACAAACGGCTGGTAGAGACTACACCACATTCCTCCGGGTTAGCGAAGGTTGTCTGTTATAGGACAACTTAGTTTGAATAAACGAGCAGACACTGATTAGCTACTTGGTTGCCTATTAAACAAATAAAATTAATATCTCAACATCCGCACCAATGTTTTTTTTTTTTTTTCAAAGCCGCACCCGCCCGCCATCCGCTGATTGTTTTGCGGTCTATGAACGATGCAATGCTCTGCTGATGCGAGCTGCATATATATTGTCTACTATGTTTTCTTTTATTAATTAAATAGGCTACATGAAATTGGTTGATGAAACATTTATTAAAATTAAGATACAATTTGTACAAAACGAAATTCGTTTTAAAGAAAGGCTTTCTACAAAGCAAAACTTAATGAAGTGGTAAAAATCATGTCTGATGATTTACAAAACAAAAGTTCATTAAGTGGTAAAAACCATGTCTCCCGAAATATTGCGCATCTTATGATCCAATCTTTTATTAAAATTGTTTTTTGAGCTAAAATGTAATACACATCATATTTACACACACTGTATATGTTTCGTTTATCAAACATGTTTGGGGCCAGTCAAGGGCTAAACTGCACGATCACGGTAATGATACATTTGTTATTATTGCAAATGTTTATTGCTAATGTTTATTATTGCAAATGTTTTTCCTTTGTTTAATAAATCTCATAATGATGGCACATCACTATATCATAGTCGTAGCTTTTATATCTCAAATGATTGGCGGTCGGTCAGGGGGTACTTGGCAAAGAATCAAATACAGTTGGAAACGACGTAGATCACTAATAACACAGACTGTTAACAATTGTTTTTAATTAGTATTTAAACATTCTCTATGATAAAAAAATGTTTGTAAAAAATATTTTAACACGGTTTTGGCGGTTATAGAGTTCTAATGACGGTGTTCAACTATAACCGTCGGTCTCACGGTTATATACTAACCGTCACACCCCTAAAAAATACAAAGAAAAACAAATAAAAGTAAAAAAATACAAATATAAAGCGTACAAAAAACAAAAGAATACACTGGAATACAAAATAATTAAAACCATTAGGAAAAAGCTAACCTAAAAAAATTAGTTTTTAGGTTGGATTTAAAAATGTTTAGATTTTGTGCATCTTTAATATGAGAAGGAAGTGCATAAATTATTATTTTTTTAAATCACCCGAGACAGGAAGAGGAATCAGAGGACAACTATACTAGTTAGAACAGGGCTCCACATTAAGCCTTTTCATGTGCTTGTCCTTCCCACAAGTAAATCTGTCACTCGCTTGTCCGAGAGAAAAAGTTGCTTGACTGAAAAAAAAAAATTGTAAATATAATTTATTCTGAAGCAATATTCTCATCAGTGTTCAATCAGCTTTGATATATTTAAATCTGCATATTGTAATATCTGCACCTTTAAAGCCCCCCCCCCCCCCCCCCCCCAATCTTATTAAATATTATGCCTCATCATTCATTTTAAATTCCTAAATTTGATGAATAAATTCAATTAAAATAATAAGACACTATAGGGCTGTTACCCTAAGTAGGGCTGATCAAATTAAATAATTTACACTGAAAAATTGCAACTGTATTAAATAATGTTATGAAGTTGTTTTAAATAAATTTGAATATACAAATAAAGAATGTTGGAAAGAATGATACTTCTAAACATAAAACTAAACCTCCAGTAGGTGACGGCAGGGGACCGTCTTAACGAGCGAGTCATTGAGTCATTCATTCAAACGATTCGTTCAAACAGCTGATTCATTCATGAATGAGACAGCCGTTTATGAATGAGTCATTGAATCTTTGGCTCAACCAATTCGTTCAAAGCGCTGCATCATTCAGTAATGAAAACACGGTTAGGTGTTCCTGTGAGATGTGTTACGGATCTTTGTTTTGGAACTATTTTCGCTGCTGAAACAGAACAAAAACAGTCAATATTGCATCTAAAATGTAAGTGACAATTTAATATGTAAATATATAAAATATAAAACTCCACATTTTGAGAGCCTCAACAGCACAACCTTGTTACCGTCAGTAATACATTCACTAATATCGATCGCAACTTACAATAAATGTAATAAAATCAGAATCATTCTCTCGTTTTAGTGATTCCATGGTTATTTTTTGTTATTGACGTTTTAATCCGGCTAGTTGATCATTCGGGCAAGTAAAGCTCTTCGAAAGCTCCACTTGTCCCGGACAAGCGTTAATGTGGAGCCCTGGTTAAAGCCTGCGATCGTGCCACCATCTCACCCGCTCCATGGCGTCCTGGTTGTACGCGAGGTAATAGAGGCACAGAGAGACGCCGGTGGCAGCCATCGAGGGCCGAGGGATCTCCAGCAGCTTCGGCACTCCTCCGTGTGCAACAAACTCGGCAGCAAACTTCTTATGGAGGAGAAGAGATGCGAGATACTGAAACACAGAGAGGAGCGAGGATGAGTAAACACCTCAAATCTAATAAGAAGCATGAGTCTTGAGATCAAAAGGTTTTTCTGATCATGAGAAACACAGTTGAGCTGTGGAGTGTGTGATGTGTGTCTGGTACCTTCAGGGCTTCAAACGTGAGCTGGACGTCGTTGGTCTGTTTCAGGTCCATGTAGTGCATCAGCAGCTCACGGGCTCCGAGCTGCATGAACACGGCCAACAGCTGCACACACAAACACAGCACTTTCACTCAACTTGGGGTGCACATATGCCTTTAAAAAAGGGAGACCACCCAGTCATCATTTATTTTAGTTCTTTCAAATCAGACACTTAATACAGAAGCAGTTTCCTCACTTTCCTAATCGTCCACTTGAAACACAAATCGATCACTTTCTTGCTTTAAATGTCAGCCACAGGCATCTCAGTCATTTATAATTTAATAAATTCTATTATTCCAGTCCCTACTAACACACTTATCTTGGTGCCAGACATCTGAGTTATTATTACAGAGTTAGGGTTACCATCTTGAACCAGGTGCACTCCTCTTCCAGGTGTGTCAGGCATGGCTTAATACAATGCAAAATACTATTCAGAGCTCACTCAACCAAAGCCCGATAGGCTAAAATGTTCCCAGACAAGAGTGCCGCCTGCAACCGCTGCAAACATTCCCCTGCCAACCATCTGCATGTGTTTTGGACATGTCCACAGCTGCTAACCTTTCGGTCCAATGTCCTTGAGATGCTTATAAAAGCCCTCAACACTAAAATTGACCCTGACCCTGTTTGGGGTCTCCCCTCGGCCTGATTCGGCGCCCCGAGTTCGTAAAAGTCATTGATTTTACCATAATCTTGGCCAGACAGACTATCCTTCTATCTTAATAATGGATTATTAATTTTTTTTTAATTATTAATTTTACACTCTACTGTTTTTACGAGGTTCTGTACTGTCACTGAAAACCATTAAAAAGATTTGGAGTAAGAAAGGGTCCGTCAGTGAGTGTGTGTGGCATTACCTCCCAGCGGGTGAGATTCAGTGAGTGTGTGTGGCATTACCTCCTGGTACTCTCCCAGCGGGGTGAGATACTGCAGGATCAGCCTCTGCTCGATCCCCGGCGTGAGCGGGAACAGGTGGTAGTTATTCCCGATGACCCACGGGCTCATCTCAGACCAGCTGCTGTTGGACAGCTCGCTGAAGCTGCGCTCCGGCTCCGGCAGGGAGAAGTTCAGCTTCTGCTTCACCTTCCCTCCGTTCTCCCTCTTCCTCCAGCTCCTCAAGCCCTCCACCGGCCCCTCGCTCTCCTCCAGCTCCGGCGGCACAGCCGACGCCGGCTTCATCAGGCCTTTCATGCCCGTGTTGGACCGGACCACGCTCCTCAGCGCACACACGGGCTCGCCGTCCGGGTTCTCCGGGAGAGCACTGGGAACGCTGGGAGTGAACTCTCCGTCCACGGTCTCCTCGTCCAATGGGAGCAGAGGAGCCAGACTCTTGCTCGGACGCTTGCTGTCTCTCCGGCTCTCCAACTCCTTCTCCTGAAGCTCCCTCAGTCTCTGCAGCATTAGAGGAACCTGACACACAAACATACTTTTTAGAAGTCACAGAGTCAAAATAGACAGTATTGCAGCGTATAATATATATTCTCTAACTATGCACATCATTGTTTTAAATTCTTGAATCAGAGTAACTTCCCCTCCCTCTTGCAGCATCTCTTCGCTCTGATGACGAGGCTGGGGCAACCGATATCGGTCAATCTCTATTCTTGTACCATTTAAAGGTGCAGTGTGTAAGTTTAGCAGCATCTAGTGGTGAGGTTGTGAACTGCATGCGTCTGAAATTGCTCACTTCTTGGACTGGGCAAACGTCTATTGTCCACTTATTATGAACAGACTGTTTGTTCTTTACTGTTATTGTGAAGCACCCTTGAGCTTGGGAAAGCCGCTATATAAATTAAACATATTATGATGATATTATTCGTGGCCTCACCAGCACAGAGTTCTCCTCGCGATAGTTAGCGGCGATGTCCTGGTTCTCCATGGCTCCGGCTAGCAGGCCTGTGGCGTAGATCCTGAGCGGCTGATCCGCCTCCTGGGCCCATTTAAACAAGCGCTCCACAATACCCTCCTGTCACACACACACACACACACACACACACTTGAGACGCGAGGAAGCAGAAGCCGCAGGGCTGTTTACACCTGGCCACTTCACGCGTGTTCTGTGATTGGATAGCTATCCGATCGTGAATAGACCAGGTGTAAATGCCCTCCGAAACACATTCGAGACGGATTTGAATCCGATCGCTCAAACACATCCGGAGGAGGCCAGACGAAACTGGACAAGTGTAAACGCATCTGGCTGTTGACACCACATATGCAAACTCTCCTCCTCCCAACAATGCAAAAATGTGTGAGCGTGTTATAGGCTATATGTCATGTTAAAGCCAGATACGGTACCACAGATGAGCATCAGTTCATCAAGCCAACGCGCAAACTATCCAAATCAAAGAGAACGTCAGTCGCAGACACTTTACATTCACAATCTTCATTAAAGTAAAGAAACGAGATGATCTTAGTGATGTTGCCGCTGTCTCCTATTGTGGTCTCTGATTTTGAGATTAGCTGATGATCAATAAACGCAGCTCATATCGGTTGCTTTCGGTGACGTGAACTCCATTAAATCATAGCGCAGGAAGTGAAGATCAGATATATATCCGTTTTGTAGGGGTGTAACAACATATCGTGTCACAATATATCGCAATACAAAAATGCAACAATATGTATCGTGTATAGTTCACCCAAAATAAAAATTACTATGTGAGAAAAAATTCAAGTTTTCAGAGTTTTAGTGTCAGTACTACATTAAAATATTATATATAATGTTGAATATAATGTATAATAATGCACAAGGGGAATATCTTTGTAAAAAAGTGGCCTACATTATTTTAAATATATCTAGTCAGTGACAGAAACATATTCATCTAAAATAACTCTGTATTTTCAGCTTCAGAATCATGAATATTGATATTCTGGTGTCTCTATTGTCCTGTGCTTTGGGTTTCAGCAAGTCCAAGAATATTCATTTATACACACAATGTAATATAAAATTTATCAGTTTAATAAACAGTACATTTTTTGTTAACCTTTTATCAGTTCAGTATAGTGATATGTATCGAATCGTGACATGAGGGTATCGTTACACCACTACCGTTTTGCAAAAACCCATTTATGTGAGCGTGTAAAATGATAAACGAGATAGCTATCCGACCAGTGTTGTCGGAGTGTGAACAGGGCCGTGTGAGGCGCACAGTACCTTCTCCTGGAAGACCACGGCGGTCTCGAGGCCAGGCATGATGTTCAGCAGGAGTCTGCAGGCCGCCGTGTTCACAGAGCCCTCACGACTGCTCATCACGTACGTGTTCACCAGCTGGAGAAGCACAACTCAACATCAGAACACAAACACATGCCCTTTATTACTGCTAAGAACATAAGCTGCGTTTACACCCAAATTATTTCCGACCCAAAATGTGAAATGTGTAACAACTTAGTTCAAATGGTTAAAGCTCTCAAAAAATAATTAAGAAATCTGAAAAAAATAAATTAGCATTTTGATTGAAACTGTGTATTTATTTTATTTTTTTACCACATCTGGGTTAACACTGAGTAACTGCCAGGCTCATTTACAGGGGTTTAAAGATGTATTACATCAGGATACATGCGTACAGCAGCACGGTGTGACGAGGTGCTGATCATGAGTACATATATCTGCTGGTACGACTGCACAGTTATTGACAGAGTGATGAGAGACTACATAAAGAGTGTGATGTGCTTGACATTAAAGAGTTATTAAAATGTCCTCTACTGCGGCTCATTGCCCTTCAACGGTCAAATACACACAGAATTGTCAAAATGCCAGTGTGTTAAATTATTACTCAAACTAAATATATTCAATTTACTTGCAGAACCTTTCACCCATAGATGAAGCAGCGTATGAACGGGCTGAGCCGGCGAGGCCTCGCCAGTAGGGGGCGCTAGAGGGACATGTGGACTCAAAACATCTCTCCTTTTTCACATTTATTTGGTCTTTGAACTCTTGCTTTACACCCCATGGACTGTTCATTAGATATAGTTTATTCGTTATATCAGTTACAACTTTTGTCTGTTGTCTGTGTGAGTGCATATTTAAATTTTTATGAAAAAAAGAAAACATCATCAGTCCTGCCCACTTCCATACAGAAATATAAACCATAGAGCAAAATATCTATTGATTAACACTTTATATCGTCACCTCACCCAGTTAATAGGCATGTATCATTGACAAGCCAGCACTCGCATTTTAGCTGGATTTTAGGAAAACAAGTATGCAATCATCGACAATATCATTTTTAAACAAAATTTTATTAACAATATTATTAATTAAACTAATGCAATTGTGCTTGTGATTATGCATCCAATCTTACCGCATTCATGAAATCATCGTTCTTGAACAGGATTTTCAACAGGTGTCCCAGCATGCACTCTGGATCTGCCCGTCCTTAGAGCAAAACAAGAAGTCAATATTATAATGTTCCATCAGACACTGATGATGAAAGCAGGGCTCCACATTAGCACTTGTCCGGGACCAGTGGAGCTTCTGAAGAGCTGTACTTGCCCGACTGATCAACTAGCCGGATTAACACGCCAATAACTAAATATAACCATGGAATCAGTAAAACGAGAGAATGCTTCTGGTTTTATTGCATGTATTGTGAGTTGCGATCGACAGTGGATGATAAATGTATTAATGTCTCGAGGAGACATCACAAAAGAAACTAAGTTAACTAAATTCAGCCTATAAAAATACAAAATGTGGAGTTTTTATATGTGTAACATGTTTAGCGATCTCACACGACGAGTGCCGTTCTCCTGAACACCATCACGAGTGGAAATGTGGCACTCACTTCATTCAACAGTTCAAATGAACTCACTTACATATCAGTTATTGGCTGCTTTTGCTCTGTTTCAGCAATATAAAGCTTTATTCTAAATAACTGACTTTATTGATCAAATTTAGGAATTTAAACTGAAATATGAAGCATACATTTAATAAGATTAAAGCCCTTTAAAAGGTGAAGATATTACAATATGCAGATTTAAACATATCAAAGCTGATTGAACACTGATGAGAATATTGCTTCAGAATAAATGATATTTAAAACAGAAACACACACAAAAATCCCGGTCAAGCGCATGAGAAGGCCTGATGTGGAGCCCTGATGATGCGTGAGGTGCGGGATCACCTGGATGACGGTCATCGAACGGGTCCGGGTCGGCTTTATGATACTCCTCCGTCTCCCTCTCCACCAGATCCGAGATCCTGAGAGATCCACATGAGGATTAGCAAATCTCTGATATATGAACATTAATACTGGAGTGGCATTCAGGAACACATTATGTTTTTGCTCTTAATTGATTACTTATTGAACATTTAAAGATAATTCGTTAAAATGCATTTACATTCATTAGTTTACTTGACATGACCAAGAAGAAATCCCTACTCTTCCAAGCACAGTGTCTGTGTGAACACGTCACTTCTGGCTGAATATTAATGAGTTTGGGAAAAGCTGCACATTACGAAACATGTCACAGTCCATCACACCGTGATCAGTGTTGGGGAAGTTACTCTAACAACGTCATTAATTATTAGCTATGAATTTCATCGTCAATGATGTTGATTTCTGTACTAACTACTCTCTAAAAGTATTACATTTCATATCACCAAATACTCTCTGAATCCCCCATCAGCCTCGGCCAGCTGAACACGGACAGAGACGGGCTCTTCATTCTTTCACATAAATCATATAAAACTGCATAACTTATTCTTGATCTGACCAGAGTATTTACATTACATTACAACAGACATTTTAACCCTTTCACGCATAGTGGTCACTACAGTGGACAGCTAAAAAAAGCATTTTCTTGAATTTGCACGGGTTTTTATGGCAAAGTTGCACATCAGCCTCTACAATGGACCCTGGTGCATCATCCTATAAATTGCAACCAAGTGGCAAGCCTTTGTGTTTCGATTTTTTCCCCCTCCAAACCAAGATGGCCAAGGGTCAGTCAGACATGCCAAGTTGCTCCAGAATATCCACCCATTCCTTCTATCCTAGGAGACTGTTGTAGGTAAAAAAAATATTGCAGCATAAAGCAATATCTAATGAGTCATATCACAGTAAAATTTTCCAAGTTTTGATTTTAGATTGAGAGAAAACTGATTAATCACATGTCCACTGTAGTGGACGTCATGCATGCAATGGCTATATTTCAGCTACAATTCATAATTATAATGTGAATATTGTTTTTGAAATTTAAAACTTAAAAACTTAATATGCATTGACTTTCTACTGTAAATAAATGTATTTGTATTATTAGAATGTAATTTTCATTGGCATCGAAAAAAGTCATGTGATTACATAATGTATGACACTTGTAATGCATTACTTTACTTGTTAGATCAAAAAGTAATCTGATTTTATAATGCATGTTATTGTAATACTTTTTTTACTAATAACATCAAAAAGTAATCTGATTTCATAATGCATGTTACTTGTAATGCGTTTCCTTTCTCATAACATCAAAAAGTAATCTGATTATGTAATGTGCGTTATTGTAATGCGTTTTTTTACTCATAACATCAAAAAGTAATCTGATTACGTAATGCATGTTACTTGTAATGCGTTTCTTTACTCGTTACATCAAAAAGTAATCTGATTAGGTAATGCACATTACTTGTAGTTAATTACTTGTTAGATCAAAAAGTAATCTGATTAGGTAATGCACATTACTTGTAGTTAATTACTTGTTAGATCAAAAAGTAATCTGATTAGGTAATGCATGTTACTTGTAGTTAATTACTTGTTAGATCAAAAAGTAATCTGATTAGGTAATGCACATTACTTGTAGTTAATTACTTGTTAGATCAAAAAGTAATCTGATTAGGTAATGCACATTACTTGTAGTTAATTACTTGTTAGATCAAAAAGTAATCTGATTAGGTAAT
This sequence comes from Leucaspius delineatus, assembly GCA_023718395.1. NCBI lineage: Eukaryota > Metazoa > Chordata > Actinopteri > Cypriniformes > Leuciscidae > Leucaspius > Leucaspius delineatus. The sequence continues at coordinate 1,305,154 of CM043370.1, forward strand.
GCACATTACTTGTAGTTAATTACTTGTTAGATCAAAAAGTAATCTGATTAGGTAATGCATGTTACTTGTAGTTAATTACTTGTTAGATCAAAAAGTAATCTGATTAGGTAATGCATGTTACTTGTAGTTAATTACTTGTTAGATCAAAAAGTAATCTGATTAGGTAATGCACATTACTTGTAGTTAATTACTTGTTAGATCAAAAAGTAATCTGATTAGGTAATGCACATTACTTGTAGTTAATTACTTGTTAGATCAAAAAGTAATCTGATTAGGTAATGCATGTTACTTGTAACACATTACTTTACTTGTAACATCAAAAAAGTAATCTGAATGGGTTATGCATGTTACTTGTAATGCGTTACCCCCAACACTGATCATTTCAGATGAGATTGAAAAAACGTATCGCTAGGTTTTCTCAGAGGAGGGATATGATAGAAATGTGCATGTCCATCTTGAATATAATCAGAATTATCAGCTAATAAGGGTAAATCTCCATACTCTGGTGCACTGGAGGGAGCATCTGAGTGGTTTCCACAGTTGTACCTTGACAGGCTGTAGAAAATTCTGATGGAATCACGTCCTCATGTTCTTATATCAAAGATATGCGAAGTGCAACTTGTATGAAGTTGTATGAAGCCATTGCAATATTTTGCATTTATATTTTTTGTATATATTTAATAGTTTTCACATTATTTGATATAATTGCATTGATTAGTTTGTTAAATTCACATACTTTATCTGTTTGATTATTGTCTTATATTTAATACAGTATATCTTCAGTTTAAACCAACCGCATGCTGTCCACTCAAGTGGACATCTGAAGATCTCTTTGAAAAATTTGTAAAAAAAATAAAATAAAAATCAATTCTTGTTTTTCATGCCCTAAGAGCAATAAAAACACATAGGAAAAAAATCCTGACTGAGGTTATCATAATTCATGCATGAAAGGGTTAAGGTTAGACGTTACATTTTGATGTTAAATTTCATTGCATTTGCAATGTAACAATTTTAATATATTTGTCATAATATACAAAAGTCTTACAGGTTTGTAATGACATGAGGGAGAGCAAATGCAAATTAATTTATTTAAATAAATTGTTTGGGTGAACTATACCTTTAATTAAATACATCTTACAAACTTACTTAGACATCTTAAATCTGTGTTTGTTCTGTTTAGTGATCGGCTGATATTGTTTTTGTTTTTTTAATAACTGATACTGGTTATTAGCATGTTTATGTTCCATGATAAACGATATACAGAACTGATATTTGTTTTATTTCTGTTTTTGACTATTATAACAGCACTGAACTCAACAAACTGTTTTAACACTTGTAATTTCTGTAATTTCACTTGTGCTTCTACATTAAAAAAAACTAAGAGTCCAAAAGAGAGCAATAAAGTGCCGTCACAAAAGTGTCTTTAAATAACAGCTAACAAAAAATACTGTAAAAATAATTCTAACACACTTACAAAAAGAAAGAATACATAAACATTGTAAAACACCTGAATAACAAACATTGCTACTTTAATGTAGCTTAGAACTCGGTTACATCTATATAATATAATTTATAATAACAGCAGTGATATTAATAACAAAAGGCAAAATAAATGTACAAAGTCTAATGTTTCAAATGGAGAACAAATGACAGGAGGGTCAACGTAAAATAAATGACTAATTAATGACTTGGTAATGCATTACACAGCCTACACTACCCATGATGCACCACACCTATGACTGGACTGTGGAGATCGGCGGAGGATATCTGATAGATTAATAACCGTCTGCATATTGGTCATCAAGGCTGATATGAAGCGCTCGTTAACTGTGTGAAGGCTCGTCTGTTGCATAACCCAATGTTCCCTCTGGTGAAATCTAACTAAACGGGTCCTTAGGTGAGATTACTGCATTAAAGCGGCGCTGTCCAATCAGATGCAGGTAATGGAAGAACATGCAGAACATGTATAGAGTTGGGTCTTCGCCTTATAGAGCTGCAGGATTAACTGTTAAAGACGGCGATCTGAACACCAGTGATCTTATGCCTCAGTGACAGTGACTCTATTAACCCTGTGATCACAGGAACACATAGATGTGTGTTCTGATCCAGAGAGAGCCGTCATCATGAATAGATGTGAAACAGCTTCACTAACAGTCGTTACACCACATTGTTACACCAGTAGGTGGCGGCAGGAGACTGTTCAAATATATGTTTGTCATTGAATCATTCACTCAAGAGATTCGTTCAGAAACACTGATTCCTCCAGTAATGAAACAAGTGAAGACTTTATGAGTGAGTCATTGAATCATTCACTCATTTAAATTTTAAATAGATGCAACAATTAACATTTTGCCTCTAGTAAATGACATGTAATTTTGTTTTAAACCTTTAAATCTTTATTTTAAACTAAATAAACTGTGATTCTCACTTTATCAGAATCGTGCAGCTCTACAACCTCTGGCCAACACTTGATCAAATCTTGTTTTATAAGGGAATAAAATGATTGTATGATGTTTTTCAGGCGTCAGTGTGAAACACGTGGATCAAAGCACGTGTGCTGATCTTCTACTGTTGGTCAGGTGATGATAATGTGCAAGAACCATAACTATAACTATAGCGGATGATCTCCTTCGCTTTATAATTGAGCTCTTTAAAGCAGGATGGATTCTGATTGGCTGTCAATGTTTTTATCGTTCATCCGCTGGGAAAACACTAGGGCTGGGAGAACACAGATTCCCCTAGCTATCGTGATCCTTTTTTACGATTCTAAAATCGATTTTTTTATTCCAGAATCGATATTCAAATTCAATTGTTGTTTTTTTGCTCTTGCTTGTAGACGAGGTTGACAGAAGTTATCCACTTTAGTTCCAACAGAGGATGAAGTGTGTCGTTGTCTATGAGTGTTGAGTGGCGTAATATCGCAAGTGTGCGCGTGGAAGAGTCCTGAGACTGAAGCACTAAAGCCCCGCGCTGCTCATACACTGAGAGAGATGAGACCGCAGAGCTGCACGATTCATCTTTAAAAGACTCTGATCTCCAGTCAAACACACACACAATCTTTCAGTCCGTCTGTCTAATACACCTGACAAATCATATCGCAACATTCAGATCTGTGTTGGCGCTGACCCGTCATCATGAAATCGCTTCACAAACACTCTTTTCAACCTTACAGTGTTATTATTTCTGTAATACAATAGTTCAAATGATCATAGAAGTACTTGGATAAAAGTTTAAAGTTCAAACATGAACACTGATGTCTTACAATAGCGATGAAAATCAGCTTTTGAAAGAAACTTGGTGCTTAAAATAACGCATTTATCGATTACATACAGAGGTGTAGTGGTAAAAAAAGAGGTTGGTAAACTATAATTTCTGTGGGCCATGATGTGGTCACGGGGTAAGGTGGGCCACTGCCTACCGGTGTATGTGTGTCCTGATGACATCGCTATAGGCGATCATATGATGGTACTACCAAGGGTATCACTGGTTGCTCCCTCATCATAGGTCACACAATCACTATTCAATTCATACATTAATCTAAGTTCTTGTTAAAGAGACTCAAGAAGGAATAATATGGTTGAAATCCATAAAGTTTACTAAGTGACAAAACAGAGAGAACACAAATATTTAAGAGAGATAGAGAGGGAGGCTTATAGGGGTTCCAATGCAATGCACTTGTATATAATATTTAGCGATTTGAGATTATTTTCATAGTCGATTAATCTGTTGAATATTTTCACGATTAATCGATTAGTTGTTCGGTCTATAATATGTCAGAAAAATGTGGATCAGTGTTCCCAAAAGGCCCAGGATGACGTCCTCAAAGATATTCAGTTTACGGTCACAGAGGAGAGAAAACTAGAACATATTCACATTTAACAAGCTGGAATCAAATAAAAGTTTTTTCCAATTGCTAATGTAGCAGGTGTAGATTAACGATGAATCTGGTGCCACATATTTTAATTTAAAGAAAACTCAGTTTCTGTAATTAACAGAAGACAATATAAGTTGCACTGTAGTTTCCACAAGTGTAATGGCTGCCGACATAAACAGACGATTTTGCAAGACTAAAAAACTCAATAAAACCAAAAATGTCTTTGTTGCGTGCGCGCGCGTGCGTGTGTGTGTGTGTGTGTGTGTGTGTGTGTGTGTGTGTGTGTGTGTGTTGCGCTCTCAGCTCAATATTCCGCTCCGTGTTTGCGCTGTGCGTTCTGCTCTGGCGTTAACGGCCCACGTGCTCGAATCATGACCGATCGCGATCACGCACTGGAAAAGCAAAGTCCGCTCAAATAACGTGAAATTTAGAGGTGGATAAACGCACTTTGGAGGTGGGTAAACGCTATTTCCACATTTTCGGAGGTCCGCAAACGGCGTTTACGTGCGTTTAGCCTCCACTACATCCCTGATTACATAGTTTCCCCACTAGGTGGCGACAGGTGACTGTTAAAAAATGTTTGAATCATTTATTCAGGAGAATGTAGGACTGTATGATGCTTCTGGAATAAACGTCAGAAAGATGTGATGAATTGTTTTTGTATACATCTTATACATCATTGACAGTCTGGATAAGTGTATGATTTAACTTTTCCCGGTGGTCTAGTGTTAAAAAAAAATGCAACATCGAATCGCAATACTTGTAGAATCGCAATTTTTAGAAAAAAAATAAAATTTGTTATATATAAAGGCTATAGATGTGTCGTGGACTCTGCGGGTTCCTCTAGAACGGTCTCTGTAAGGCTATAGTTGTGGGTCTCAGGTGTTTCTCACTTGGTCAGTATGTTGAGGAGCTCGCTGGATCCCGCTTGCTGTTCTCTCTCCCACTGCTCCAGTAACGCACTGAGCTCCGCTTTAGAGTCCACACCTCCTCCATCTCCAGACGCCATAAGCCCTGAGACACACACACACACACACACACACACCTCAGTGATCCTGTGCACAACCACACCTGATGTTCATGTCATTCTCCACTACAGCTCCAAAACATTAATCCATAAATAAACATACAGTCAAAACAAAAGTTATTCAGACAGCAGATATAATTTGATATTTGTTTACTAGTGTGATCAGGACACTATACTTCATTTCTGTAAGTGAGGAGAACATAATCTGTGACATATTACTCCCCAATATTCTTCATACAGCGACTACAAGAAAAAATGTGGGAGCAAAAATGATTCGACACTTTGAGCTGATCATGTTTTGCTGAAGTGTGTTTTCTTTAATTGCTAATGCTCTTTTTACACACAGACTGAACACAATGAAGCATTGCTTGGTGATTGGTTGAGCTAAACTGGTATTATCTAATTGTGTAGTTAAATTTCAACATAACTCATGTGTGAGACAGTCTAACAGAAGGACGGACAAAACCAGTCAGATATCAGCTGAGTTCTGCTCATGTTTATCACCATTCTCTAAACTATAGCGAATAAACTGTGATAATGTGAGAAATGTTGAAGGTTTCTGAATAAATGTTAGTTTGACTGTATATGAGTAAAACTTGAAGAAGAAAAAAAAAGAGACCAAATCAACAGTAAGGTCATCAAGGCCAACATGACATGCTGAATATAACAGAACAACTGATAAGAAATCAGAAATATAATGATTAATCAAGAGTTTCCGAGTCAGGGTTGCCACTAATATCGCTGTGCCTGTGATAAAGCTGAATAAACCATTAGATGAAAATATCAACACATTTATTCATCACGTGTGTGTGTGTGTGTGTCAGTTGAACTTGAATCCAGCAGAAACACCTGCTAATATGAACTGAAAGCCTCTTTACAATACATTACCAGCTCATTCGCTAAAGAAACACACGCTAGTTCCTTTATCCAGTGTATAAACATATACAGTATATAAATATATAGTGTCTACAGAGCGAGAACGCGTTTATCCCACACACACTGATCTGACATGTGAACTGAACACAACACTGAGGTAAACAGTGTTTATAACGTGTTTTGGCGCGCGAGGACTCACCTTCAGCGCGCGCGCACACACACCGCCTCAGACTCGCTAACGGAATCACCTCGCGAACACAACACACGCGACACGGACTGTTATAAACACATGAATAGTGTCGCTTAAGAGCTCATGTCACTCGTGTCTGCCTTTAGCAATGTGCTGCAACTTTATGATGGCGATCTCTAAACGCGTCATCACCCGGCGACGACAGGGAGACGTCGATGACGTCAGACGCACGCTTTTTGCCAGTAGGGAAGAGAGTTTGGACTTTACTATTTGTTGTCTATATTTGTTCAGTTTTTTTTACTATGTGTTGGACTATTTTCATATTTATTATTTGTTATGTGATTGGCATTTAATAAATAAAAAAGAAAGAAAAAGAAAGAAGAGCGTTTGGAATGTATTATGTTATGACAATAATGATTATTATTAATGTTTTTTTTTCTTCAAGTATATGATAAAAAAATGAATAAAAAAGAAGAGAGTTTGGACTCTCTTGATAAAGAAAAAAGAAAAGAAAATTAATAAAACAGGTGAAGTAATTCCTACATGAAATACTTTCCACGTCCTCTTTTACTGGATCAATTTGTGACGATAAAGGAACAAATATAGCGTTTTAAGATACTGCATAATATCTATCCAGCTAGCTCCCAAATCGCTCCTTTTGCTTATGTTTTCACTTTAGCCTATACGTATTCGACTGAGGCAGACACTGCTCCATTTATTTATTTTTATTGTAATAAGATCTAATCTTTAAGCTGTTATGCAGCATATCGCTGTTTTTAAAAATATTAATTCTTTATTATTCTGACAGTAACCATGCTCGTTAGGCTCATTTTTAATTCCTTTGTTTTGCATTATATTAATCGCAGCTTCAGAGTAGTTCCTCTCAGTCACCTGTAGTTCCCGCTGTGTCCACAGGGGGCGCGAGAGAGTAATCAGTGTGTTATTACTGTCATCACTCCTCACACACACCAGGAGGCGCTGAAGAGCAGATCATCTTTCAGTGCTTCCGTGATGAACAGAATGAAATAAACAGTGTCAAACCCAGCTCTGATATTTTGCCTGTTTCTGCATTGAGTAGCCTAGTGTACAGCATTATATCAATTATTATCTCTATGAGCGCTGATACGGTTTGAAACCAGACTGAAAACTGTCTCTCTCTCTCTCTCTCTCTCTCTCACTCACACACACACACACACACTCACTCACTCACACACTAGGGTGACCGCTCTGTTGCAGGTCAGTAGACCTGATTTTGCGGGACAATGCGGGACACGAGGGAGATAACTTACTATTATTATACTAGGTGAATAAATATAGATTTTATATTAGATGTCTTTTTGCAGTGATGTTAACATGTTTTAAATTGCTAATGGGCTTTATAAAAATGACGGTGCTGACCGGCGCTGCGTGAACGTCACTAATAATATAAAACTCAATTCAACAGCACGTGTCTATTCAATCTAAATAATTAAGTAAAAATAATAATCCAATCGCTAGAAAGCACATTTCCAAATAAGCACATAAATTCCATTAGGAAAGACTAGAAATATTAAATGCGTTCTTACCAGAGTCAGTGCATCTTGAATTTTTTTTTTAAATATATATTTTTTGTCTGATCTGACTGGCAGCTTCGAGTAGGGCCTTCTCGTTTATTATGTGTCTTTAGAACTCCTGGCAGGTGTAGCTGTAGTTCACTTTCACCAGGAGTTTAGTTCACTTTTTATGAGGTCCACAGTTGCGTGTCTCTGTCCACGCAGCAGTCATCTCAGTGTTTGTTTTCCCGCTCTGGCTAGAACCAATAATAACGGCTGCACTGCGCATGTTCAGTGTTTTCTTATTAATATTTTTTATTTTAGAATTGTAATTTAAAGGACGATGAAATAAAATGCGGGACACTGCTTAGGCTATAACTTGCGGGACAAAGCTTCAAATTTCGGGACTGTCCCGCATTCACCCTAACACACACACACACACAGTTACTCTTTGTCAGATGGGTTCAAAATTTCAACTTGGAATATTTTTTCAAACAACTGCTAGCTTTTCTTAAAAAGATGGATGCTGATCCATCCTGCAGTACTCAATTTTTTTCCGGTGTGATAAAGTGAACTGGAAAAAACACCCCACACCGAATGTACCAAATGGACCGCTATCCACAGAGTAAGTGATTATTTTAAACATGACGCATGTATAGATCGACCCATATTATACCTGTATTCTTAAGTTGTGGGATTTCATGTGTTGCGTGATATCTCTGCACCCAAGTAGCAGTGCTTTTTGATCACTTTTACTCAGGACATGCTAGCTGGCAACAAAGCATTCCATTCATTAAGCTAAGCTAAGCTAGCGCCGACCCTGTCAAACTAAAACAATGCATGCACTGAGACAAAAATTAATTTGCCCACCAATCTAAATGTAGGAAAGAAGGCGAATAAGCCCTATTTCAAAAAACAGTGGAGTGTTCCTTTAACAGAATCAGACCAGTACACAGGATTTGATTAATTCCCAGTTTCTGCTCTAACAGGTATAATTTGCTGCTTTCCTTCATTATGTCACATATTACAGTTTTTCTTGATTGCTTAAACACTATAACCAGTCTTCTGAACTAAAATTTCAAAACCATAATGCCATTTATCAAAAAGCACACCCATTTCCCTAAACGTTAAACACTATTCCCCTGTTTTGACACTTGAGTCAGATTTGTTGAACTGTCACTGCAAAACTCTACACACAAATCCCTTAATTTCTCATTGTCTCATTCCCGGGGGCGGTTCAGCGCAAAGAGGAGGCGTGTTCCAGCGCAAACGTTCCCTGATGCTATTTTGCAGGTTTTGAAAACAATTCCGCCACTGACCAGGACAAACCTCGTCTAAAGTCATTGGCGCGTTGCACATGTTATTCATATGCTATTTTAAGGGCGCATGCTTGGCCATAATCAATGTAGCGTGTGCACAACGCGCATACACTTTGATTCTCTCATCTACACAGAAGCAGCAGTTTTCATTTTTGCAAATCATACATTATTACAACAGATAGATAGATAGTTAGATAGATAGACAATTTATTATAAAAGCATACATCTAGCTTACACATTTACCCAAATTATCATACGCCTGTTTAACCAAAGCTAATTTGTGTGTGTTTCTCCATCCCCAATGTCACTTCTCTGTGTTTTACGTCCCTGACGAGAACGTTGGTCTCCTCGGCTGTGAACCGCTCCTGGCGCGCGTCTGGCAAATCCGCCGTTACAATAACAATCTGCCATGGAAAAACCGCGTCTGCTCTTAAAGGGAATGTGAGATGTCGCTCTGATTGGTTTATTTCACGTTACGCCCAAACCACACCTATGAGTTCATAAAAAAAAGAAAAAAGAAGCTACTTCAGACCAACACATTTTAGATTTGCGTCGGGCGCAAGAGTCATTTATCCCGCCGGTATAATAGCAACAGCGCCCGAGACCCACCCACAAAGTTACTTGCGTTTCTCAAGAGGTCGAGGACACTGCAGTGGAGGAGGAGGAGGTGAAGGAAGAGGAGGAGGAGTAGATGGGACTGGAGGAAGAGTAGATGGGACTGGAGAAGGAGGTTGAGGACACTGGAGTGGAGGAGGAGGAGGAGTAGTAGATGGGACTGGAGGAAGAGGTGAAGGAAGAGGTCGAGGACACTGGAGTGGAGGTGGAGGAGGAGGAGGAGGAGGAGGGGAAGGAGGAAGAGTAGATGGGACTGGAGAAGGAGGTTGAGGACACTGGAGTGGAGGAGGAGGAGGAGTAGTAGATGGGACTGGAGGAAGAGGTGAAGGAAGAGGTCGAGGACACTGGAGTGGAGGTGGAAGAGGTAACACAGTCTCACCCCAAAACGTCACATACTGACGGGTATTGACCATACGTCAACATACGACGAAAAGGGTACCCCTTTAACGTCCATGCGTGACGATTCGGGTTATGGGTAGGTTTAGGTATGCGTTAGGGTACCGCTAGGAGGCGCTGCTGGTGCGCTTATGTCTTCATCTCATATTGACGTTTTAGGGGTACCCTTTTTGTCGTATGTTGACGTATGGTCAAGACCCGTCAGTATGTGATGTTTTGGGGTGAGACTGGGTTGGAAGAGGAGGAGGAGGAGTAGATGGGACTGGAGGAAGAGGTCGAGGACACTGGAGTGGAGGAGGAGGAGGAGGAGGAGTAGATGGGACTGGAGGAAGAGGTGAAGGAAGAGGTCGAGGACACGAGTGGAAGTGGAGGAGGAGGAGGGGACTGGAGGAAGAGTAGATGGGACTGGAGGAAGAGGTTGAGGACACTGGAGTGGAGTAGGAGGAGGAGGAGTAGATGGGACTGGAGGAAGAGGTGAAGGAAGAGGTCGAGGACACTGGAGTGGAGGAAGAGGAGGAGAAGGAGGAGGAAGAGGTGAAGGAAGAGGTCGAGGACACTGGAGTGGAGGAGGAGGAGGAGGAGGAGGAAGAGTAGATGGACTAATGGAAGAGGTTGAGAACACTGGAGTGGAGGAGGAGGAGGAGGAAGAGTAGATGGGACTGGAGGAAGAGGAGGAGGAAGAGCAGTTGGGAGTAGAGGAAGAGGTTAAGGAAGAGGAGGAGGAGGAGGAGGAAGAGCAGTAGGAAGTGGAGGAAGAGGTGAAGGAAGAGGATGAGGAAGGTGAAGAGGAAGCAAGGCCAAAGAGAAAAGCAGTGCCAATCTAGTTGCCCATGTCTTTGTCTATGGTTCGACTATGAGGGAGGCTGGGCAACGAGAATCAGCCAAACTTGAGTCGCTTCACCGTCGCCTCGATCATTAGAAACTTCATGGAGAAGAACAGATACAGATGATGTGCTTCAGACTGCTCTCTACTGCTGTTACAACACATACATGTACTGTAACTGTAGCTCTACACTACTGTAATAAAAAGAAATGCATCAGATTGCCTCACACATAGATAGAGTTTTCTGAATGCTTCCATTTTGTAAAAAGGATGTGTTACAGTTACAGTAATAATCAGTACTTCTATTTTTCTAGTACACAGAGACGATGAAATGGAAGAAGCCTGTCAGATATTTCAGTTGATGCGTGCCAGTGGGGAACAGGCATGCAAGAGGATTTCCCCCCCGCTGGCCAGGGCCAATATAGCCTGTGATGTGGACGAGATCCTCTGGCCTGTCCCAGTATTGTACTGTACAGTACATTAAGGGATAAAAAAAAATTAATAATAAAATCTACAAAAAAACAAGGAACTCCCGCACACTATCAGTACAATACAAATGAGTATAAAAATGTTATTACCAACATTTAGGTCTTATGACCTTCATCAGGCAGAATGCCGAAATAGAGACCAAAACGTTGCTAATAAAATGTTGATACTCATTTGCAAGTACTGATAGTGTGCGGGAGTTCCTTGTTTTCTGTAGATTTTTTTATCTGCTTATTTGGTCTTTTTTCCCCTCACACCTATCACCTGCAGGTGTGCGATTGTGTTTGCTAAGTTATTAAAAAATTTAAAAGATTGCAAAAAAGTCTTCTTAAGGCTAAAAAATAAAGAAGTTGATAAAATTATTTGCAGTGCATGTAAATCTTTGAAAACCTTTTTTTTTGGTGCATTTCAAACACTTAAATTTTGCTCTCTTTTCTGCTCTCTTTTCTGCTGTCTTTTTTGCGGGTCTAAATCTCACACCTGAGAGGCCAGAGGAGAACTGAGCGACTGAGCCTGGGTTCTGCCAAGGTTTCTTTTCTCCATTCTGTCACTGATGGAGTTTTGGTTCCTTGCCACTGCCTTGCTTATTTGGGGATACTTAAACAAACACGCTAAAACAAACTTGGTTGCATTATTTTTCTGTTTTCAATGTAAGATCATGTGCCTGGACACGACCACAAAGCATGATGTAGTCAGCCGAATCTGGGCCGTATCCAGATCAGATGGAGGACCTGCGCCTAACACGACCACAACGCATGATGTAGTCAGCCGGATCCGGGCCGTATCCAGATCAGATGGAGGACCTGCGCCTAGACACGACCACAACGCATGATGTAGTCACCCGGATCCGGGCCGTATCCAGATCAGATGGAGGACCTGCGCCTAGACACGACCACAACGCAAGATGTAGTCACCCGGATCCGGGCCGGATCCAGATCAGATGGAGGACCTGCGCCTAGACACGACCACAAAGCATGATGTAGTCACCCGGATCCGGGCCGGATCCAGATCAGATGGAGGACCTGCGCCTAGACACGACCACAAAGCATGATGTAGTCAGCCGGATCTGGGGCGTATCCAGATCAGATGGAGGACCTGCGCCTAGACACGACCACAACGCATGATGTAGTCAGCCGGATCTGGGGCGTATCCAGATCAGATGGAGGACCTGCGCCTAGACACGACCACAACGCATGATGTAGTCAGCCGGATCTGGGGCGTATCCAGATCAGATGGAGGACCTGCGCCTAGACACGACCACAAAGCATGATGTAGTCAGCCGGATCCGGGCCGTATCCAGATCAGATGGAGGACCTGCGCCTAGACACGACCACAAAGCATGATGTAGTCAGCCGGATCTGGGCCGTATCCAGATCAGATGGAGGACCTGCGCCTAGACACGACCACAACACATGATGTAGTCACCCGGATCCGGGCCGTATCCAGATCAGATGGTGGACCTGTGCCTAGACACGACCACAACGCATGATGTAGTCAATCTGATCTGGGCCGTATCCAGATCAGATGGAGGACCTGTGCCTAGACACGACCACAAAGCATGATGTAGTCAGCCGGATCCGGGCCGTATCCAGATCAGATGGAGGACCTGCGCCTAGATACGACCACAAAGCATGATGTAGTCAGCCGGATCCGGGCCGTATCCAGATCAGATGGAGGACCTGCGCCTAGACACGACCACAAAGCATGATGTAGTCAGCCGGATCTGGGCCGTATCCAGATCAGATGGAGGACCTGTGCCTAGACACGACCACAACACATGATGTAGTCACCCGGATTGCCTCACACATCAGATCAGATCAGATGGAGGACCTGCGCCTAGACACGACCACAACGCATGATGTAGTCAGCCGGATCCGGGCCGGATCCAGATCAGATGGAGGACCTGCGCCTAGACACGACCACAACGCATGATGTAGTCAGCCGGATCCGGGCCGTATCCAGATCAGATGGTGGACCTGTGCCTAGACACGACCACAACGCATGATGTAGTCAGCCGGATCCGGGCCGGATCCAGATCAGATGGAGGACCTGCGCCTAGACACGACCACAAAGCATGATGTAGTCACCCGGATCCGGGCCGTATCCAGATCAGATGGTGGACCTGTGCCTAGACACGACCACAACGCATGATGTAGTCAGTCTGATCTGGGCCGGATCCAGATCAGATGGAGGACCTGCGCCTAGACACGACCACACAGCATGATGTAGTCACCCGGATCCGGGCCGTATCCAGATCAGATGGAGGACCTGCGTCTAGACACGACCACAAAGCATGATGTAGTCAGCCGGATCCGGGCCGGATCCAGATCAGATGGAGGACCTGCGCCTAGACACGACCACAACGCATGATGTAGTCAGCCGGATCCGAGCCGTATCCAGATCAGATGGTGGACCTGCACCTAGACACGAGCACAACGCATGATGTAGTCAGCCGGATCTGGGCCGTATCCAGACCAGATGGAGGACCTGCGCCTAGACACGACCACAAAGCATGATGTAGTCACCCGGATCCGGGCCGTATCCAGATCAGATGGAGGACCTGCGTCTAGACACGACCACAAAGCATGATGTAGTCAGCCGGATCCGGGCCGGATCCAGATCAGATGGAGGACCTGCGCCTAGACACGACCACAACGCATGATGTAGTCAGCCGGATCCGAGCCGTATCCAGATCAGATGGTGGACCTGCACCTAGACACGAGCACAACGCATGATGTAGTCAGCCGGATCTGGGCCGTATCCAGATCAGATGGTGGACCTGCACCTAGACACGAGCACAACACATGATGTAGTCAGCCGAATCTGGGCCGTATCCAGATCAGATGGTGGACCTGCGTCTAGACACGACCACAACGCATGATGTAGTCAGCCGGATCCGGGCCGTATCCAGATCAGATGGAGGACCTGCGCCTAGACACGAACACAACGCATGATGTAGTCACCCGGATCCGGGCCGTATCCAGATCAGATGGTGGACCTGCGCCTAGACACGACCACAACGCATGATGTAGTCAGCCGGATCTGGGCCGTATCCAGATCAGATGGAGGACCTGCGCCTAGACACGACCACAACGCATCATGTAGTCAGCCGGATCCGGGCCGTATCCAGATCAGATAGAGGACCTGCGCCTAGACACGACCACAACGCATGATGTAGTCAGCCGGATCTGGGCCGTATCCAGATCAGATGGAGGACCTGCGCCTAGACACGACCACAACGCATGATGTAGTCAGCCGGATCCGGGCCGTATCCAGATCAGATGGAGGACCTGCGCCTAGACACGACCACAACGCATGATGTAGTCAGCCGGATCCGGGCCGGATCCAGATCAGATGGGGGACCTGCGCCTAGACACGACCACAACGCATGATGTAGTCAGCCGGATCCGGGCCGGATCCAGATCAGATGGAGGACCTGCGCCTAGACACGACCACAACGCATGATGTAGTCAGCCGGATCCGGGCCGGATCCAGATCAGATGGAGGACCTGCGCCTAGACACGACCACAACGTATCCCTGAAGTGTCAGCACAGCACAGATTGTGTCAACTAGACTCTCCTCAGCCATCAGCACTGATCCTCAACAGACCGTCTCCATTTTGGTGTGACTCCGATCTTCAACCAGATGGAACTGGATAAATATTCTGAATGTTTCGATCCAATCTGACTTCTGACATGTTATTCTGCCTGAATCATAACTGTTCGTTCAATGGCCAGAGGAGAACTGAGCGACTGAGTCTGGTTTCTGCCAAGGTTTTTTTTCTCCATTCTGTCACTGATGGAGTTTTGGTTCCTTGCCACTGCTGCCTCTGACTTGCGAATTTGGGGACACTTAAGGGTTTCAGGTCGGGTTCGGGTTTTGGTTAAAGTTTAATGAATAGCCTCGGGTTCGGGTTGGGTTCAGGTTTGTAACTAAGAAAAACTATATAGGCTTTATGTAGAAATGTATATACTACTGTATTCTATTGTAGTCACATTCAAATCCAGACTCAAAACACATCTGTTTAACTATGCATTTATTGAATGATCACAGTGCCAATGTTCGTCCGACTGTTTGTACTGTACTGTATTTTATTTTTTTATTTTTCGAAACTGTCTTAATTATTCTTATTTCTTTTTATTATTTTAATTTCTTCTATCTAAAGCACTTTGAATTGCCATTGTGTATGAAATGTGCTATATAAATAAACTTGCCTTGCCTGCCTTGCCTATATATATATATATATATATTGTCACGGGGTGAAGAATCACACAACAAAGAGAGCTCACGTTAAAGCCCCGGAGGGTGGGTTTAATGAACAGAGTGAAATGGTGAAAGCAGACAGTACGGGTAGGTGCGCCGGTGAGTGGTGTGCTTCTTGTCCTCGTGCCAGTGAAGTCCGTGTCTGCGTGCTCGTAGGGAGAGATCGGCTTCAGCTGCTGTCTGTGAGAGAATAAAGAGAAGCGTTAGTTCCACTTTCTCAGTCAGAGGTTCTCCTCCTAACTTTTTCGCCATGTGTGCTTATAAGCACGGTAGTTGATGAGCCGCAGCTGAGGCCGATCGGGGCGTGATGAGGACGTGCAGCTGTGGCTCGTTTGTTTCCAGGGCGACGCTGATGATCGGCCGGGACGCTCGTCACACTCCCCCCCCCTAAGCGTCGTCCTGGTCCTGTTGAGGATATGAGAAAGCAGGGGAGAGAGAGGGGGTGGGTGGGGAGTGACCCCTGACAGACCTGCAAAAGCTGCCCAGATCCGAGAGAGTCCGTCGGCGTTTGAGTTCATGGCTCCGGCCCGATGTTGTACCTCAAAGTGGAAGTCCTGGAGCGCAAGGAACCATCGGGTCACCCTGGCGTTGGTATTCTTGGCTCGTGCCATCCACTGGAGAGGGGCGTGGTCGGTGACCAGGGTGAACCTCCGGCCAAAGAGGTAGTATCGCAGCTCCAGGACTGCCCACTTGATGGCCAGAGCCTCCTTCTCCACAGTGGCATAGTTTCTCTCGGCTGGGGACAGCTTCCTGCTGATGTACAGGACCTAATGCTCTTCTCCCTCTTGGATTTGGGAGAGGACGGCTCCCAAACCTGTGTCTGAGGCATCCGTCTGCAGCAGGAAGGGACAGGTGAAGTCGGGAGCCGATGGTTCTATCACCCCTAACTTCAACATTTGTTGTACCTCTTCCTCGATAGCCTGCCGACGAGCCTCAGGGATGCGGTAGGGGCGCTGCCGGACAACGACTCCAGGTGGTGTGGGGATGTCGTGATGTAGTACGTTGGTCCGCCCGGGGAATGGAGAGAACACATCCGAGAACTGACCGACCAGGTGCTGCAGGTCCGCCTTCTGAGCAGCCGAGAGCTGGGGGTTGAAGTCTACAACCACGGGTTCAGAGATGGCTAGAGCTGTAAGTTGGTCTCTAGTCCCCACCCACTTCTTGAGGAGGTTGATGTGGTACAACTGATTTGGACGGCGCCTTCCTGGCTGGCGTAGACGATAGGTGACTGGGCCAATTTTCTCCAGGACGGTGTACGGGCCCTGCCAGGTGGCGAGGAACTTACAGGCGGCGTTGGGGACTAGGACCATAACACGGTCTCCGGGTTGGAATTCCCGTGGCTGGGCTGCTCGGTTGTAGTGCCGTTGTTGGGACTGCTGTGCCTTCACCAGGTGTTCCCGGACTAACGGCATGACCCGGTCGATCTTGTTCCTCATCTGTCTTACGTGTTCCACGACGGAGCGATGGGCTGCAGGCTGCTGCTCCCAGGCCTCCCTTACTACGTCCAGGAGGCCTCGAGGTTGTCGTCCGAACAGGAGCTCAAAGGGGGTGAAGCCAGTTGAGGTCTGGGGAACCTCGCGGACGCCGAAGAGGACATACGGCAACATCAGGTTCCAATCGCGCCGGTCTTCTGCGGTCACTCTGCGGAGCATTTGTTTGAGGGTTTGGTTAAACCTCTCCACGAGGCCGTCGGTTTGCGGTTGGTAGACTGTGGTCCTCAACTGCTTCACCCTCAGCAGCCTGCAGAGATCAGCCATTAGCCGGGACATAAAGGGGGTACCTTGGTCGGTCAGTATCTCCGCTGGGATGCCGACTCGGCTGAACAGCATGAAGAGCTCGTGGGCGATGGACTTGGCTGTAGCTTTCCGGAGGGGCAGTGCTTCCGGATACCGGGTGGCGTAGTCGACAATCACTAGGATGTGTTCGTGTCCCCGGGCTGACTTCGGCAGCGACCCTACCAGATCCATCCCGATGCGCTCGAAGGGCACGTCGATGATGGGCAGCGAAATCATGGGGCTGGGGGGAGGCTTCCTGGGAGAGGTACGTTGGCAGGTCGGGCAGGCCTGACAAAAGCGTTTTACCTCGGCGTCGATCCCCGGCCAGTGGAAACGGTCCCGGATTCTCTGTGTAGTGTTGTCAGCCCCGAGGTGCCCCGCCATGGGGTGTGTGTGCGCGAGCTCTAGCACTGTCTCTGTCTTCGACCGGGGCACCACCAGCAACGTTCTTTCCTCCCCCCTTCGCTGCGCGACACAATACAGCAGGCGGGAGAGGATGGGGACCAGGCTGAACTTCTTTCCCGTCTATAATACGGACCCGTTCCCAGCAGTGTTTCAGCCTGTCGTCCTCGCGCTGTTCCCTTGCGAATGAGCCCCCTTCCGTGACCTGCTGAAAAACATCAAAGAAGAGATTAGGGCATTGTGAAGGGGACTCACCTTCTCTCCCGCTGTCAGAGGCCAGGAGGGCGGAGCGCTGACGTGGTCCGCGGGCTGGTCTCCGCCTCCGGAGGCTCCCTCTCGGGCTGACGGGCTGGGTGGCAGTGGCCAGGAGGCGGTCAAACCCGGGCCAGTCTCTTCCCAGCAGGACCGGCACTGGAAGGTCCTTTACCAGTCCTACTTCGACCGGCCAGGAACCTGAGGGGGCTGAGATCGTCACTCTCCGGGTCGGTATTTCTCGGGTCTCCCCGTGGACGCAGGTGATGGGAAGACGAGCTTTGGAGTCCGTGCGGGGGAACAGCAGACCAGACTGGATCAGGCTGACCGCGCTGCCGGAGTCCAAGAGGGCACGGAAAGGCTTCCCATTTATTTTCACGTCGACCTCGGGGGCCCCTAGCGGTGGGTCGCTGTGGACGATGCAGCCCGCCAGCCAGTTTTTAGTGGGTGGTGTGAGGTCCTCCGTGGGCATAGGCTCATCACGGATAGAGGGAGCCGCGGGCCTGCTGTTTGGTCGGAACGTGCCCTCCGGCGCGCGTCGCTCCTGGACCACCCTCCGGGGAAACGGTAGCGCTCTCTCCCCGGCATCCCGCTGTTGGGCCGCATCCGCCAGCTCGATGGCCTCGACGAGTTCCAAGGTGGTAGTTGGACTCCTCATGGCGACGGCCTGTCGATGGGAGCGGGGCAGGGCTGGTGGCCATTCCTCTGTTGTCGCTGTTGTTTCAAACATTCGCAAGAATGCCTCTACATCATCGTGAGGGGTTAATTTAGGTAATAACCTGGCAGCTTGCACGCGAGGGTCCGGCGGCGGAGCGTGTTGGACGGCGGCGGTTTCGCCCTGCCGGGTGGCGAGGTGCTCCACAATCTGCTGCTGGCGGATGCTGACCTCGGTGATCCGTTGGAGAAGTTGGTCCATCTCGGGGGAGGAGCGCTCGTCTGTCATAACCAGAACACAAAATGGGGAAAAAACTGATGAGTTTTTTTTTTGTTGTTGTTGGTGATTCTTCACTCTTCTGCCCGCATTCTCCACCAAACTGTCACGGGGTGAAGAATCACACAACAAAGAGAGCTCACGTTAAAGCCCCGAAGGGTGGGTTTAATGAACAGAGTGAAATGGTGAAAGCAGACAGTACGGGTAGGTGCGCCGGTGAGTGGTGTGCTTCTTGTCCTCGTGCCAGTGAAGTCCGTGTCTGCGTGCTCGTAGGGAGAGATCGGCTTCAGCTGCTGTCTGTGAGAGAATAAAGAGAAGCGTTAGTTCCACTTTCTCAGTCAGAGGTTCTCCTCCTAACTCTTTCGCCATGTGTGCTTATAAGCACGGTAGTTGATGAGCCGCAGCTGAGGCCGATCGGGGCGTGATGAGGACGTGCAGCTGTGGCTCGTTTGTTTCCAGGGCGACGCTGATGATCGGCCGGGACGCTCGTCACAATATATATATATATATATATATATATATATTAGGGGTGTAACGATACGCGTATTCGTATCGAACCGTTCGGTACGAGGCTTTCGGTTCGGTTTTCGGTACGCATTTTGGCTTTCGGTTCGGTTTTCGGTACGCATTTTCAAACCGAACGGTTCGTTGTACCATTTTTCCTGCCGACCAAAATTAGCTTATTTCAAATGTAGGCGCATGGCAAGCGCGCTCATAATGTAAGAGACGCCGGCGCGACCACAACATTGTCCAACATCAAATGACAAACGTAATGCAAACGGAACGAAACTGCTCATTATTGCGTGGTTGAAGGACCGTTTATCAGTTTGGACCAGTGCAGCGCGAGCATATTGTCTATGAGCGCGAGCCGATCATGATCAAGCGACACTGTTACTTACTACACAGCGCTAATAAGAGATCCGGTAAAGAAAGCATTCGAATTCTCCACAGAATAAACGTTTACATTTCTCCGTTATTAACGGATCAAACAGCGCTGACGTGGAAACCAGGAAGAAACATTGTGCCTTGAATGAACTTGTCCACAGCAAAATTCACTATGGATATCTGAACTAAAATAAACCTGTTTATAATAACTAGCCTACTACAATATTACATTTCATTTTTTCCAAGGAGCTGTTTGTTTTATATGCTCCTAGTCAATCATAGCTCCAGAATTGCACAAAGTAAAAAAAAAAAAAAACATACTTTAAGATGTTAGTTTTAATAAAAAAAAAAAATGAAATAAAGAAAATTTCTCTGGCATCTCTTTCTTTTTGCTGTATCAAAAACGTACCGAACCGTACCGAACCGAACCGTGACACAAGTGTATCGTATCGAACCGAACCGTGAATTTTGTGAACCGTTACACCCCTAATATATATATATATATATATATATATATATATATATATATATATATATATATATATATATATATATGTCGTTTCAACCAATAAAGAGCCCAAGGTAACGTACAGCGTAGAGCTTGCAAAGCTGTCTTGTTGTAGTACGACAGCAAAAAGACAGGTTCATCTTCTCTACAGCGACACACTGATCGTGGATGCACTCGTCCAACAGCAGGCCTAGCCGCTAGTAACGACACACACTCATATCTTTCACACTATTATCTCCAACAGCCAAGTCAGTACCAGCTTCTGTACAATCCAATGGAACAGAAAAATGTGTGAAGTTTCGCTGTCGGGATATTAGGTCGTTTCATACGGTTGATGGAAGAGGTTTTATGAACCTAGCGCAAGACCTAATAAATCTGGGGGCTACATATGGGTCTCAGCGGATAGTGTGTTACATGATCCCACAAACATCTCTCGGAGATCTAATGAAACCGCGGCCTCCAAAAGACAGGTGCTGGTCAACGAAATATAAGAAATTATGTCTGATATCAATGTTGGGATGACCACTGACATGTGGACTGACGATTATTTCTTAACAAGCACTTGCCATTACATCACACCAGATTGTCACATTACATCACTCCATGATCTACTTTCCCTGGTTGATTGATTAGTTATTCTGTTTCAATTATCTTAATTTCCTTTGTTTCATCCACCCTGAGTTCTGTCTTATTCTCTGTCCGTCTTCATCTATGTATAGCGTGTATGAAGTGTTTTCTGGTATTATCTTTAGATGTCCTCATGCTAATAAAGTGAGTATATTTTTCATAATTAACAAGAAATACTAAATAAGTGTTAATAAAGGTGCTGACGAGTGATCCATGAGAGACAAACTTTTGTCTCATCTCCGTTTCTCCTGTTTATTCAGGACTTTTAATCTGTTGATCTGTTTGTTTCTCCAAACACTGACAATCAGCAGATAAACAGAGGAGTGTTTATCACTGAAACTTCAGCATGAGAAGAAATCATTATAAGAGAGAGGGAGCATGACAGACCCTGGAGAAACTCTGTCACGAATAAAGAAGAGCAATAAATAAAACACGTATAAGGGTTTTGAGATCTTTTATTTTTAATATTTGGGTATTTTTATGTTTTTTTGTGTTTAATGCAAGGATTTAGCGTTATATCTTAACGTTTCAATGCAAGTTAATTTTGAATAGGGTTAGATTTAGTTAATTTTACCTAAAGAAATCCTGATGTTATTCTTTGACTTGTTTCAACACACCTTGATCAGGAGCTCCACCCTCTTACAACACTAACCAGGAAGAGGCTGACTTGTTATTTCTCTTTTCTGCCATACTGACTTTGTCTCGACAAAAGCAATAAAAAATCAGCGATCAGTGGAGTACAAAGGGAAAACTTTACAGAAGAATTTGAGAAGTTTGTTTCAGAACAAGTTTGTTTCTGATCTTTGTGATTCTCATGGTGATTTTAAACCGTCGTTCAGAAAGTGAAAGTAAAGTTTAGATTGCTGGAGCTCAAACAGTGAAAATGGCTTCAGCAGCTGAAGATGATTATATTTGTCCTGTGTGCTGTGAAATCTACAAGGCTCCTGTTATTTTATCCTGTAGTCACAGTTTCTGTAAAGAGTGTCTTCAACAGTTCTGGAGAACAAAGGGATCTCAGGAGTGTCCTGTCTGCAGGAGAAGATCCTCAAGATCTGAGCCTCCATTTAATCTTGCGTTAAAAAACTTGTGTGAGTCGTTCCTGAAGGAGAGAAATGAGAGGCGTTCATCAGGGTCTGAGGAGATCTGCAGTTTACACAGTGAGAAACTCAAACTCTTCTGTCTGGAGGACAAACAGCCTGTGTGTATCGTGTGCAGAGATTCAAAACAACATGACAATCATAAATTCAGACCCATCAGTGAAGTGGTTTCATCATATAAGGTAAGACAAATGTTTCTTGATTCACATGTAAAGAATCATAACGAGTCATAAACACAGATCGTTACGGTTACTAAAGTAACCTTGGTCCTGATGAGCAAAGATCTGTGTGCGCAGAGTTTCTCCTTCGATTGGGCTAAAAGCAGTCAATCACTGAGGTAATTCAGATCTGTGAGAGGATTTGTTTCAAAGTTAGCATTAGCATTCTGAACGGCCGTCTTACCAGAGCGCGGTTCAGACATCTCAAATCGAGGATGAGCCTGAGGCCGCCATCCTTCTCTAGAATGAGGAAGAAGCGGCTGTAAAAGCCTGAGTCGCCCTTCGCTAGCAGAGCTTGTGCTTCAGCTCGGAGGACGTGAGTGTCGATGTCCGAGACTGAAGTGTTAGTCACACTCCTGAAGCAGGGGAGCCTGCGAGAGAACTGGAGCGAGTAACTCCGTTTGATTATTTCTAAAACCCAATCTGACATGCCGGTAAAAGCTTCCCAAGCCCGGCTCTGGGCGGCGAGGGGTTGAAGAGGCTGATATAATAATAATTTAAAAAATAATTTGTTACATTTATATAACGCTTTCTAGGTACTCAAAGCGCTTTGCAAAAGGTGTTTGTTTTTTATTTGAAGTGGTGCATCATCTATGACGACTTCTGGGCCTGTAAAACGCTCAGCGAAGCCGTCCACTGCAGACCCGAACAGACCCGAGAGAGAGACGGGGAGTCAAGGAGGGCTGTCTTGTCTTGATCTCCGTCAGGTTCAGCCAAAGGTGGTCCTCCAAACTGGCCATGGCACGACCAATCGCTTGGGCCGTAGACTTAGTGGCACGCAGGGCGAGGTCAGTCACGCTGCACAGCTCTTTGAAGGCTGTCGGGTCAAGACCAGTTTCATCCATCATGCAGAGAAGGTTGGCCTGGTAGACTTGAAGGATCTAGTTCTGCACGGCTCAGAGGGATGGGCAGCTTTAGGCAGAGATGTGCGGATGGTCTCTCCCAATGTGGGAAGCTTGGTGTAGCCTTTTTTCTCCACACCGCCAAACAAGTTGAGGGCAGACGAAGAGGAATAGTGGACGCGTGATGATTAGGGAGCGTACCATGACTTATAACAGAGTTTGCTCAGTTTGCTTCAGAGACATAGTGTCATCAAAGTCCTCCTCGGAGCCGCCAAATGAAACCATGGCACTTGCTCCAGAAGAGGGAAGCAGGAGCCCTGCAGGAGCAACACTCGTGGAACGGCATTTTGTAACAAATGTCGCTCAAATTTGCTCTTTTAATAGTGACAGTGTCTCTTGAAGAGTTGCCGGATAGCCCAGAGGAGAAGCAGCGAGTCAGCTTTAGCTGTTGAAGAGCCGTTAATCCACTAGTTGAGGCTTGTTTCAGTGATGAGCAGAAAGGCTCCTATCTTCTTCTCTTTGGAGACAGCGAGGAGATGATCTTCATGTTTGAAGGAGAACAATTCTGATGAAAACAGTTTTCAGCACGACTTAAATATGCAGTCGACCCCGCCAGCTTCTTTTTTTTTAGCGGGCTGAAAAGCCATTTGTCTGTGCAAATGTGAACCAATCAGGCTTCAGTGTTCAGTGTTGATCTGATTGAACAGGGCGGCAGTGATCAGGACTGGTTGTGTTTAGTATGAGATGGGGGCAAATACTTTTTCCCTGCATTATATGATCATGTCACTGTATTGTCTTCTCTTCACTGTAATCTGGTGTTTTATGTATTTTTGTTCAATTCTAGGAGGAGCTCAATACAGCACTGGAGTCCTTACAAGAGAAACTTCAACACAATGAAAAAATGATAGCAGAGTTTGAGAAAACAGTTCGACACATCAAGGTGAGGAAACAGAAACGAGAGTCATTTTCATTACAGCTGTTGGATCACTATATACAGTTATGATCTGATATAATAGATTCCAGTTTATTATTTCTGTAAACGACTAGCAGCAATCTGCTTATGGACCCGTTTTATGTCGGGTATCCGAGTTTATCTTGGATATTAATGATGTGTGTCGACTGAGATGATTGAAGTGAATGTGCTTTGATTTCAGTCTCAAGCTGAGCACACAGAGCGTCAGATTAAACAGCAGTTTGAGAAGCTTCATCAGTTTCTCAGAGATGAAGAAGAAGCTACAGTCACTGCACTGAGGGAGGAAGAGGAGCAGAAGAAGCAGAGGATGAAGGAGAAGCTGGAGGAGATGAACACACACATCTCAGCTCTTTCACACACAATCAAAGACATGGAGGAGATGATGAAAGCCAATGACGTCTGCTTTCTGAAGGTCTGATTTCAGATCATTGGTTGATTGATTGATGATTGATTGAGTTCTTGATGATAAATGGTGTGTTTGTTCTGCAGGAGTTTCCAGTCTCAATGGAAAGGTGAGTGATCTGCTCCTGTCTCTGGTCTCTCTGGTTCTGATCCAAAGCCACTGCAGTTCTGACTCCTGGATGTTCTTCCAGAGTCCAGAGCTCACAGCCGGATCCACAGATGGCTTCTGGAGCTTTGATTCATGTGCCACGATACTTGGGCAACCTGCCGTTCAGAGTCTGGAAGAAGATGCAGGACATCGTCCAAAACAGTGAGTCTGACAGCAGGAGATCTGAGCTGGACATGATGGATGGGTGGAGAGTTAGAGGCTCTTCATGACAGATAGATAGATAGATAGATAGATAGATAGATAGATAGATAGATAGATAGATAGATAGATAGATAGATAGATAGATAGATGATGGATGGATGGATGGATGGATGGATGGATGATAGATAGACACATAGACACATAGATAGATAGATAGATAGATAGATAGATAGATAGATAGATAGACAGACAGACAGACAGACAGAGAGATAGATAGATAGATAGATAGATAGATAGATAGATAGATAGATAGATAGATAGATAGATAGATAGATAGATTGTGCTAACATGATTAGCATGCTTCTGTGTTTTAGTTAGCATTTTTGAAGTTTTAACACTTAACTAATCGCTATTAGCATGTAGCTATTCACTGCTAGCATGTGTAGCATGTTCTGTTTGCTAGCATAACAAAGGAGCCAACCACCATGTCTCTACAATGTTCTGGTGCAGAGATATAGGTCTTGCTGAACAGTTGCTAGGGTGCTCTGTTTAGTTGCTAGGGAGGGGCTTGGCAGCTGCCAATGATGTTACTTCAAAGGCAGCTTGCCAGTATGAATGATATAAACCAACCGCAACTCCTCTATGACATTCAGATTAGAAGATGTCCCTCTTTGGATTTGGGTTGCTAGGGTGCTCGACAATGGTTGCTAGGGTGTGGCTAGGAAGTGTTGAAGGTGATTCATGATTGTAAGTCAAACACAACAGACAGTCATAATAAACTAATTTAAAACACAGACTATAAGAGCCAATAAAATGAAGATGATCAGATGCTGAAGATCAGACACACACTTACAGTTCTTCATCTACAGCATAAATCTCAACAGATCTCAGTGATTTATAGTTATTTAACTTTCCCAAAGTATCAGTTTCTCTTGATGGACACAAATGTCTGAATCTCATATTTAATGTGTGTAGTTGATGCCGTTAAACGCTGATGATAAAAACGAGTGTGAAACTAATAACAGCACTGACAGTGATCAGAGGAACATGTGTTTGATCAACAGGACGAGTGTCATAATTCATAATAATCTGTGTTGGGTTCACTCTTGATCATTATATGAAGATCAGAATAAAAGCTTCTGTTGATTGTGTCTCATCAGCTCCTGTGATTCTGGATCCAAACACGGTGAATCCACTGCTCGTCCTGTCTGATGATCTGACCAGTGTGAGAAACAGCGAGAACTATCAACCAGTTCCTGATAATCCAGAGAGATTTGACTATTATTTCTGTGTTCTGGGTTCAGAGGGTTTTAACTCAGGAACACACTGCTGGGATGTGGAGGTTAAAGAGAGTTCAGTCTGGAGTCTTGGAGTAACTACAGCATCAAACCAGAGGAAGGGAGATGAGTTCTTCAACACTGATGTCTGGAGAGTGGAGTATGATCAGTACGGACGGTCTTTTGGTTCTGGTTTTCGTGTTTATCAGGCTCTTGATCGTGTGAGAGTGAATCTGGACTATGACGGAGGAACGGTGTCGTTCTCTGATCCTGTAACTAACACACATCTACACACACTCACAACCACCTTCACTCACACACTCTTTCCATTCTTCAGGTGTTTTGGCTCTCTGAGGATCTTAGCGGTCAATGGTCAGTAAACGTCACTCCTGTAGATCTGGATCTTCCTGCTTTCATCATGTTTCCAATATTTAATCCATATCACTTGAGTAAGAGAGCTGCTGATCTGAATATCAGTACGGTGGCTGTGATTGGGCCGTGATGATCACATGACTGATATCCAGCACTACAGCAACACTCAGATCAATAAACAAGAAGTTCCCTTTCAAGGGAACTCGCGTTGCGTCGATTGACGCTATGGGAACGCTTTGCATGATGACGTCTTGAAGCACATGTAAAATCAGTCCAATGGTGTAGCGGGACGTCAGAGGAGGGTGACGTCACGTACCAGGAAGCTATAAAAGCCGGCCTGAATCAGGAAACAACAGCTTTCTGAGTCTTCAGTAGCGCTCTGTGTTGAAATCTGTCTGTCTTATTTGGTGTTGTCTGTATATATATTTATTATATTCAGTATGGCGAGCAAGCAGCAGTTTAGAGTGTGTGTCCATCCCTGCCCGCGTTATTTAACGGGAGGTGACACACACACTCTTTGTGTTGTTTGTTTGGGAGAGGAGCATGCCCAGTCAGCACTCGAGGGTGGTGACTGTGAGCATTGCTGTGCGCTTCCATTGCGTATGCTCCGATCCCGCTTGGCTCGGTTCAATCCCGACCACGTTCCCCAGGGCTTTGGTCCCGCCGCTGCCGAGGCACGGCGTCGATCTCAGACCTGGGGTTCGCAGATGGATCTATCAGTGGATGTTGAGACGGGCTCTGCCTTATCTCAGCCTCCTTCTGATAGATCCAGTGCCTCTCATCAGGGTGTGGAAGCACGCGCTGCGGTTACTTCCCCCCCGATAGAGGCACCAGTACTGCAACTATCCAGCTCTGAGGAGTTGGATGTTGTAAGTATTGATGCTGAGCCTCAGGATTCGCCACCTCAGTCCCATGCTTTTGAAGAACTGCTCGATGTGATCACGAGAGCAGTTGACAGATTGTCTATTGAGTGGCCAGAGGATAGGCAGGACGTTCGTTCGAAAAGCAAACTCGACGAACGCTTCCTGCCATCTCGTGCTCAGCCCCAGCGTAGGAGCCTGCCGTTTTTCCCCGATCTCCACACCGAGGTGTCGAGATCGTGGGGGAGACCAGTCTCTCACAGAGTGTACACACCACACACCTCTCTATATTCCTCCATTTCACAATATAAAGAGCATGGTTATGGGGAGATGCCGAAGGTGGAAGAGACGCTCGCGGGCTATCTCTCTCCAGCAACGGCATCTTCCCTGAAGGCTCCTACACTTCCCTCAAAGCCAGTAAAGTTGACATCTACCCTGATTAATAAGTCGTATGCAGCCGCTGGTCAAGCTGCAGCGTGTTTGCATACGATGTCCATTTTACAAGCCTATCAGGCAGAATTATTGGGGGATTTAGAGGAGGGCGGGGGAATCGGTCCCGACACTGTGGCTGAACTGCGCAGAGCCACGGATGTTTCTCTCAGAGCCACCAAGGAGACCGCTAAATCTATCGGGCGGTCTATGGCAGCCCTGGTGGCCACTGAGAGGCATCTGTGGCTCAACCTGAGCGATATTAAAGACAAAGAAAAGCATGTTCTGTTAGACGCTCCGGTTTCCACTGCCGGGTTATTTGGGGATGCAGTAAATATTGCGGTTGCAAAATCACAAGAAGCCGCTAAACAAGCATCTGCTCTCCAAAAGCTTCTTCCCCGCCGTTCTTTCTATGAGGCTGCTGAGCGGGAGCAGCCTCACTCCTCTAAAAAGGGTGCTGAGCATCGTGCCACTCAGAAGCAGAGCGTGTCCTCCCGTGCTCCCCCACAAAAATCTCGGGGACACGGAGGGCGCGCTCAAACCCAGCAGTCTTCGAGGGGTAGAACGGATCTGCGGACCGTTATTACCGCCAAGAAGGCTGCTGGGAAGAAATCCTGACGTCCGAGGGCTCAGGATTAATGAGGGTAGTCCCCCCCGAAGCAGAGCGGTTAACACCTCTTTTTACGGTGCCCGTCTCTCTTCGGTACCCTCAGGGGACCGTTCTGCCAACCCTGCCGCCATCGGTGTTACAGGGCGCAGCGGTCTCCGGCGAGCACATATCTCAAGGACCACCCGGAAACGTAGTGGCCTCGGGATGCCCGCCCCCTCCGAGGAGGGTGTTAGAGCAGTCTGTTCGGTCGCTCCCTGCCGGTGCGCCGTTACAGGGCGTCGAATTTACTGCTCAACAACAACAAAATCCAGAAACCAGTCTCGAGAGGCTGGTACCTCTAGTAGAATCTTTGACAGCGTGGAAGCTACTGTCAAATGTTTCTCGTTGGGTCCTGCAGACCGTGGAAAAAGGGTATCAGATTCAGTTCGGAAAACGCCCACCTCGGTTTATGGGGGTTCTGCCCACTGTGGTGGCCCCCGAGCAGGTTCTGGTTATGGAACAGGAAGTAAACACTCTGTTAGAGAAGGGGGCCATAGAATATGTACCTCCCTCCGACACTTACAGTTCTTCATCTACAGCATAAATCTCAACAGATCTCAGTGATTTATAGTTATTTAACTTTCCCAAAGTATCAGTTTCTCTTGATGGACACAAATGTCTGAATCTCATATTTAATGTGTGTAGTTGATGCCGTTAAACGCTGATGATAAAAACGAGTGTGAAACTAATAACAGCACTGACAGTGATCAGAGGAACATGTGTTTGATCAACAGGACGAGTGTCATAATTCATAATAATCTGTGTTGGGTTCACTCTTGATCATTATATGAAGATCAGAATAAAAGCTTCTGTTGATTGTGTCTCATCAGCTCCTGTGATTCTGGATCCAAACACGGTGAATCCACTGCTCGTCCTGTCTGATGATCTGACCAGTGTGAGAAACAGCGAGAACTATCAACCAGTTCCTGATAATCCAGAGAGATTTGACTATTATTTCTGTGTTCTGGGTTCAGAGGGTTTTAACTCAGGAACACACTGCTGGGATGTGGAGGTTAAAGAGAGTTCAGTCTGGAGTCTTGGAGTAACTACAGCATCAAACCAGAGGAAGGGAGATGAGTTCTTCAACACTGATGTCTGGAGAGTGGAGTATGATCAGTACGGACGGTCTTTTGGTTCTGGTTTTCGTGTTTATCAGGCTCTTGATCGTGTGAGAGTGAATCTGGACTATGACGGAGGAACGGTGTCGTTCTCTGATCCTGTAACTAACACACATCTACACACACTCACAACCACCTTCACTCACACACTCTTTCCATTCTTCAGGTGTTTTGGCTCTCTGAGGATCTTAGCGGTCAATGGTCAGTAAACGTCACTCCTGTAGATCTGGATCTTCCTGCTTTCATCATGTTTCCAATATTTAATCCATATCACTTGAGTAAGAGAGCTGCTGATCTGAATATCAGTACGGTGGCTGTGATTGGGCCGTGATGATCACATGACTGATATCCAGCACTACAGCAACACTCAGATCAATAAACAAGAAGTTCCCTTTCAAGGGAACTCGCGTTGCGTCGATTGACGCTATGGGAACGCTTTGCATGATGACGTCTTGAAGCACATGTAAAATCAGTCCAATGGTGTAGCGGGACGTCAGAGGAGGGTGACGTCACGTACCAGGAAGCTATAAAAGCCGGCCTGAATCAGGAAACAACAGCTTTCTGAGTCTTCAGTAGCGCTCTGTGTTGAAATCTGTCTGTCTTATTTGGTGTTGTCTGTATATATATTTATTATATTCAGTATGGCGAGCAAGCAGCAGTTTAGAGTGTGTGTCCATCCCTGCCCGCGTTATTTAACGGGAGGTGACACACACACTCTTTGTGTTGTTTGTTTGGGAGAGGAGCATGCCCAGTCAGCACTCGAGGGTGGTGACTGTGAGCATTGCTGTGCGCTTCCATTGCGTATGCTCCGATCCCGCTTGGCTCGGTTCAATCCCGACCACGTTCCCCAGGGCTTTGGTCCCGCCGCTGCCGAGGCACGGCGTCGATCTCAGACCTGGGGTTCGCAGATGGATCTATCAGTGGATGTTGAGACGGGCTCTGCCTTATCTCAGCCTCCTTCTGATAGATCCAGTGCCTCTCATCAGGGTGTGGAAGCACGCGCTGCGGTTACTTCCCCCCCGATAGAGGCACCAGTACTGCAACTATCCAGCTCTGAGGAGTTGGATGTTGTAAGTATTGATGCTGAGCCTCAGGATTCGCCACCTCAGTCCCATGCTTTTGAAGAACTGCTCGATGTGATCACGAGAGCAGTTGACAGATTGTCTATTGAGTGGCCAGAGGATAGGCAGGACGTTCGTTCGAAAAGCAAACTCGACGAACGCTTCCTGCCATCTCGTGCTCAGCCCCAGCGTAGGAGCCTGCCGTTTTTCCCCGATCTCCACACCGAGGTGTCGAGATCGTGGGGGAGACCAGTCTCTCACAGAGTGTACACACCACACACCTCTCTATATTCCTCCATTTCACAATATAAAGAGCATGGTTATGGGGAGATGCCGAAGGTGGAAGAGACGCTCGCGGGCTATCTCTCTCCAGCAACGGCATCTTCCCTGAAGGCTCCTACACTTCCCTCAAAGCCAGTAAAGTTGACATCTACCCTGATTAATAAGTCGTATGCAGCCGCTGGTCAAGCTGCAGCGTGTTTGCATACGATGTCCATTTTACAAGCCTATCAGGCAGAATTATTGGGGGATTTAGAGGAGGGCGGGGGAATCGGTCCCGACACTGTGGCTGAACTGCGCAGAGCCACGGATGTTTCTCTCAGAGCCACCAAGGAGACCGCTAAATCTATCGGGCGGTCTATGGCAGCCCTGGTGGCCACTGAGAGGCATCTGTGGCTCAACCTGAGCGATATTAAAGACAAAGAAAAGCATGTTCTGTTAGACGCTCCGGTTTCCACTGCCGGGTTATTTGGGGATGCAGTAAATATTGCGGTTGCAAAATCACAAGAAGCCGCTAAACAAGCATCTGCTCTCCAAAAGCTTCTTCCCCACCGTTCTTTCTATGAGGCTGCTGAGCGGGAGCAGCCTCACTCCTCTAAAAAGGGTGCTGAGCATCGTGCCACTCAGAAGCAGAGCGTGTCCTCCCGTGCTCCCCCACAAAAATCTCGGGGACACGGAGGGCGCGCTCAAACCCAGCAGTCTTCGAGGGGTAGAACGGATCTGCGGACCGTTATTACCGCCAAGAAGGCTGCTGGGAAGAAATCCTGACGTCCGAGGGCTCAGGATTAATGAGGGTAGTCCCCCCCGAAGCAGAGCGGTTAACACCTCTTTTTACGGTGCCCGTCTCTCTTCGGTACCCTCAGGGGACCGTTCTGCCAACCCTGCCGCCATCGGTGTTACAGGGCGCAGCGGTCTCCGGCGAGCACATATCTCAAGGACCACCCGGAAACGTAGTGGCCTCGGGATGCCCGCCCCCTCCGAGGAGGGTGTTAGAGCAGTCTGTTCGGTCGCTCCCTGCCGGTGCGCCGTTACAGGGCGTCGAATTTACTGCTCAACAACAACAAAATCCAGAAACCAGTCTCGAGAGGCTGGTACCTCTAGTAGAATCTTTGACAGCGTGGAAGCTACTGTCAAATGTTTCTCGTTGGGTCCTGCAGACCGTGGAAAAAGGGTATCAGATTCAGTTCGGAAAACGCCCACCTCGGTTTATGGGGGTTCTGCCCACTGTGGTGGCCCCCGAGCAGGTTCTGGTTATGGAACAGGAAGTAAACACTCTGTTAGAGAAGGGGGCCATAGAATATGTACCTCCCTCCGACAGGGAAACCGGGTTTTACAGCCGGTACTTCATAGTTCCAAAAAAGGACGGTGGATTGCGTCCCATTTTGGATCTTCGAGTTCTGAACGAGTCAGTCATGCAGCTCAAGTTCAAAATGTTGACATTGAGACAGATCGTGCCACAGATCAGGTCCGAGGACTGGTTTGTCACGATAGATCTCAAGGACGCATATTTCCATATTTCCATCCGTCCGTGTCATTGGAAGTTCCTAAGGTTTGCTTTCGGGGGCAAAGCATACCAATATCGTGTTCTTCCATTCGGCCTAGCTTTATCACCCCGCACTTTCACGAAATGCATGGATGCAGCTCTGGCGCCTCTGCGCCTTCAGGGGATTCGCATCATGAACTACAGCGACGATTGGTTGATTTTAGCTCAGTCGCATCAGTTGGCGGTTCAACATCGAGATGTTGTTCTCGCCCACATGAAAGAGCTGGGGTTACGGCTGAACGCCAAGAAGAGTGTGCTTTCTCCACTCCAGAGAACCACCTTCCTAGGCGTGGTTTGGGACTCAGTGTCGATGCAGGCGCGCCTGTCACCGCCACGTATAGAGTCCATCCTTGCAGCTGTGAAAAGTGTAAAGCTAGGCCAGCTACTCACTGTCAAACAGTTCCAGAGACTGTTGGGTCTCATGGCAGCAACTTCCAACGTGATACCTTTTGGACTGCTGCACATGAGGCCCCTGCAGTGGTGGCTCAGGACCAGGGGGTTTTCCCCGAGGGGCAACCCATTTCGCACAATCAAGGTCACGCGGCGATGCCTACGTGCCTTGGTTATGTGGAAGAAACCTTGGTTCCTGTCCCAGGGCCCAGTGTTGGGAGCTTCTTGTCGTCGCAGACTGCTAACGACGGATGCTTCCCTCACGGGTTGGGGAGCGATCCTGGAGGGTCGCTCAGCTCAAGGTCTGTGGGAAGACCATCATCGTTCCTGGCATATCAATCGCCTAGAGATGTTAGCTGTCTTCCGGGCTCTGAGGAGCTTTGTCACAGACCTCAGGGGACACCATGTGTTAGTGCATACGGACAACACGTCGGTAGTCGCCTACATCAACCACCAAGGGGGTTTGCGCTCGCGCCCATTATCAAATCTGGCACGCCATATCCTCTTGTGGTCCCAGGGGAAGTTGCTGTCACTCAGAGCAGCCTACATCCCCGGGGTTCAGAATATAGGAGCAGACACTCTGTCGAGGCAGGGGCCGAGGCCCGGGGAATGGAGGCTCCACCCCGAGGTGGTGGAGCTGATATGGAGGGAGTACGGCCAAGCACAAGTGGATCTGTTTGCGTCTCGAGAGACGTCTCACTGTCCACTTTGGTTCTCCCTCACGCATCCAGCTCCTCTCGGACTGGATGCTATGGTACAGGCGTGGCCGAGGCTTCGTCTGTACGCCTTTCCCCCAGTTGCTCTGCTCCCGGGAGTTCTGGAGAGGGTTCGCAGGGACCGGGTTTGCCTGCTTCTTATAGCCCCGCGCTGGCCGGGCAGAGTATGGTTTCCCGACCTTGTGTCCCTCCTCGACGGGCCTCCTCTGGAGCTACCTGTCAGGAGGGACCTTCTGTCCCAAGCAGGGGGTTCAATACTTCACCCCCGCCCAGAACTGTGGAACCTGTGGGCTTGGCCTCTGAGGGGGCCCAGCTCATAGAGTCAGGTCTCTCAACTGAGGTTGTTGAGACCATTCTACAGTCCAGAGCTCCCTCCACGAGGAAACTTTATGCCCTGAAGTGGAGAGTATTCACTTCTTGGTGTAGTGACCGTCGGTTGGACCCAGTCCACTGCCCAATTGGTACAGTGCTGGAGTTCCTGCAGGACCGGTTCACTGCAGGTCTAACCCCGTCCACTTTAAAGGTCTATGTGGCGGCCATAGGTGCTTACCACATTCCTTTGGGTGGAATGTCTGT
Source organism: Leucaspius delineatus (assembly GCA_023718395.1). Taxonomy (NCBI): domain Eukaryota; kingdom Metazoa; phylum Chordata; class Actinopteri; order Cypriniformes; family Leuciscidae; genus Leucaspius; species Leucaspius delineatus. The sequence continues at coordinate 1,339,048 of CM043370.1, forward strand.
GGGGAAGGACCCTCTGGTATCTCGTTTCCTTCGTGGCACTTGGAGGCTGAGGCCTGCAGTCCGCTCTAGTGTGCCGCCATGGGACTTGTCCATTGCTCTACAAGGCCTGTCCCTGGCCCCCTTTGAGCCCATTGAGGAGGTTTCGGAAAAGTTTCTGACTTTGAAAGCTATTTTCCTTCTTGCCATTTCTTCTCTTAAGAGAATTGGGGATATTCAAGCATTGTCGGTTGCTCCGTCCTGCTTAGAGTTTGCTCCGGGTATGGTGAAAGCTTTTCTCCATCCCAGACTGGGTTATGTCCCCAAGGTCCCCACTAATGTGGCCAGACCTATTATTCTGCAGGCCTTCTGTCCTCCTCCCTTCCAGAATGCGGACCAGGAGGCTAATAATTTGCTTTGCCCAGTTCGGGCGTTAGACGCCTACGTCCACAGAGCTGCCCTGTGGCGCAGAAGTGATCAGTTGTTTGTTTGCTTTGGCTCCCCTAACAAGGGAGGGCCGGTGTCTAAGCAAAGAATGAGCAAGTGGGTGGTCGAGGCTATCTCACTTGCTTATGAGGCGGCTGGGCAGCCTTCTCCTTTGGCTGTCCGGTCACACTCTACAAGGAGTATGGCGGCCTCTAAAACCCTTATTTCAGGAGTTTCACTACAGGATGTCTGTGATGCGGCAGGCTGGTCCTCACCGCACACTTTCGTCAGGTTTTACTCTTTGGATCTAGACTCTGCTCCAGGGTCTCATGTTTTGTCATCCTAGTGCTGCTCTATTAGATTTCACACAGGACAGACACTTGTAGCTATGGAGGCGTTGGTATAGACGTTCCCATAGCGTCAATCGACGCAACGCGAGTTCCCTTGAAAGGGAACGCCTCGGTTACGACTGTAACCTCGGTTCCCTGAAGAGGGAACGAGCGTTGCGTCACCCTGCCATATCTCCTTCATGCCTGTCAGCACGACTTCAGACTTTACTAAGCTGTTGTTTCCTGCTTCAGGCCGGCTTTTATAGCTTCCTGGTACGTGACGTCACCCGCCTCTGACGTCCCGCTACACCATTGGACTGATTTTACATGTGCTTCAAGACGTCATCACGCAAAGCGTTCCCATAGCGTCAATCGACGCAACGCTCGTTCCCTCTTCAGGGAACCGAGGTTACAGTCGTAACCGAGGCGTTTTCATTTATATTCCACTTCACACAATTAGACGATTAGAGACCGTTTTAGCATTCATGTTTTCAGGAGAATTGACATTTACCCGATTATTTCAGTCAATGTGTGTTTATTAATTTCTAAACTTTTTTGCATCATAATTATATATGATTATATATCATTTTTTTCTTGTATTACATCAAATCACTGTATCAGTAAATTCTGCACATTCTCAGTGTTTGTTCAACATGAGACTAAATGAACAATTATTTCAGTTATAGAGGAGAAATGATCATTTGTTCATTGGAATAAATGGATGTAAAAGGTTCTTGCTGATAATCTTGTGTTTTAAATAAATAATATGTGATTATGTGATTTAATGCTCAGAGTGAAAGATTAAATGTTTGGGATGATAATTAGGGTTTAAGTCGTGGAAACAATACTTTACAGACGTAACATGTTTATTTGACCTTTCTTTCTGCCTTTATTGGAAACTCCTTCAGTCTTCCTTCGTTTGACAGACGCACATCTGTAGTTTTGACGAGCGGCAGAGATTTACAAGGCACTGTTTTCCTCATCCATTTCAAACAACATGTTATTATATATTATTACATTGTATACAAAAAATTATTTTTATTAACAAGTGTCATGATTTTTTGTACTTCATTATAAAGACTATTTAGATCAATACTTGATCCAGCAATATTCAGAAACTGGTGCAGCTATTAGGATATTTTTCTGCTTAACTTTTTTTAGATTATAAAAAACAGACAAAATTACAAAAATAAGGAAGAATGATGTTTGAGAGGTAACATGTATTATTCTTACCAATAGTGATAAAATAATTTAATATACAATTTAATTCAATTATGAACCTTTTTAACGGTGCTTTAACAGGATCAACAAATACAGCTTCTGTCATGTGACACCATATTTATTTGCTTTAAAACCCTTTTTCTCGACAAAAAGTGTTTCCAAACTAGTTTTTCGCAACATTTGACGTTAAATGGAAAAAGATTCGATGATCGATAATCAATAAATGATCGATAATTGTCATTTCCATGTCGGTAAACATTTTTATGCACTAAACTTTTTTTTCACAAACAATCTTTACTGGAAACATAAATCTAATATTCGATGTAAATCCACTTTGACACTTTAGTTGACTCACCAGATAATAAGCACAAGAATTATTCCATCTATGTATTTTTTTTCTAACATATTGTCTTAAATTAGCTAGATGGATATGTTGGTTGGTGTGTGTGTGTGTGAGAGAGAGAGAGAGAGAGAGAGAGAGAGAGAGAGAGAGAGAGAGAGAGAGAGAGGAAACATAAAATACGCGTTCAGACCGGGAAAACAGAGGAAACGTACTCGGTTACTAACGTAACCTCGGTTCTCTCTAGAGAGGGAACGAGTACTTGCGTAATATCTTACGCTAGGGGAAAACCTCTTTTCCTCGAGATATTGAACCCAAAAATTATCCTTAATTTTGCAATAATGTAAAACGCATTGCAGTAGCATGCAGACATGGGCGAGACAGCTCGCGCGCCCATTGGCTGCTCTGCGGCAACTGCACCAGCCTATCGAGAGAGGCCCCTCATGACGTCAGAACCAATGAGGGTGCTTCGCGCCCACTACGTCATGTCCCGCCGAAAGCGGGTGGGGCTTGGGCTATAAATACGGCCCCGAGAGGCTGGTTTGGTCAGTTTTTCATCGCCGAAGCAAATCAGAACGTGACGCATGCACGACAAGATACGCAAGTACTCGTTCCCTCTCTAGAGAGAACCGAGATTACGTTAGTAACCGAGTACGTTCTCTTACGAGAGGTTCTCTCGTACTTGCATAATATCTTACGCTAGGGGAACACAGTGTAAAACGCCATGCGTGCTTGAGATACAACACTAAAGTCCCAAGGGCAGGTACCCGGGGCTCATACAGTGCCTAATCACAAGGGACTCACAGAGAATCCGGGAAGAGGGGCTAGAATAGCATCATTCCTATAATATAGAGCTCTAATAAGAGCAGATTATATCAAGTGTTCCACACAGCCAGGGCGAACTCGGCCTGGACTGATAAATATGGGGAACTTACGCACTGCCCACAGAAGTATACAGACGATCAGTGATCGACACTCTAGCAGTTTCAGCATCCTGGGCCGATAGCATCGGGCAGGCAATACTGAAAATTTAGACCGAGAGCAACTTAGCTTGTAAAGCGGGGACCTCGAGGTTATAAAACCTTATAAATGTAGACGGGGAGGCCCAGCCTGCCGCCATACAGATATCTTGCAAGGCAATCCCACTAGACCAAGCCCACGACGAGGCCATGCCTCTTGTGGAGTGCGCTTTGAAAGCGCTATAGCATCAACTATCCATCTGGATAAACTCTGTTTTGACGCAGCTAGTCCCTTAGAACGTCCGCTGAACAAAACGAAGAGCTGCTCCGTCTGTCTGAAAACAGATGAGCGAGACACATAGGCTCTTAACGCCCTGACCGGGCAAAGGCAGCTTGCGTCCCCTTCCTCTTCAGACACCGGCAGGGCCGACAGGGAGATCACCTGTGCCCTAAACGGTGTATTGAGGGGTTTATGAACATATCCGTGCTTTGGTTTGAGTATGACTCTCGAGTCATTAGGTCCAAACTCCATACACGTCGCGCTCACTGAGAGCGCTTGCAAGTCCCCTATGCGCTTCACTGAAGCGAGAGCCAGAAAAAACACTGTTTAGAGAGACGAGTTTCAGGTCTATTGACTGTATTGGCTTGAATGGGGCACCTTTCATGGCTTCCAGAACCGTGGAAAGGTCCCAAACGGCAACCGAGAGAGGTCTGGGAGGATTCAGCCTCTTAGCTCCTCTAAGGAAGCGAATGACCAAATCGTTCCTTCCTAATGACTGGCCAAGCGGTGGTTCAGCGAACGCTGCTAGGGCCGCCACATAAACTTTGAGCGTAGATGGGGCTCTGCCCTTATCCAGAAGCTCTTGTAAAAAAGGAAAGAACCTCCGACACCCCACAGTGTGAGGGTGAAGTTCCACGCGCTGTACACCAGCTAGTGAACAAATACCATTTTGAGGAATAGAGCCGTCTCGTGATCGTGTTTAACACTCCCGCTGGGAGGTTAACGGGTACCCGTTGATGGCCCACACATGAAGGGACCAAAGCTCCGGGCAAGGATGCCAGATCGAGCCGTTTGCCTGCGAGAGGAGATCCCTCCTCACCGGTATCGGCCACGGGGCGGTACTCGTCAGCTGCATCAGGACTGGAAACCAGGCTTGGTTCGTCCATAATGGGGCGACGAGTAGCACTGTGCATCCATTTTCCCTGATTCGATCTAACACCTGGGGTAGAAGCGTGACGGGGAAACGCATAGAGCGGGCAGCGGGACCAGACGTGGGCCAGCGCATCCCTGCTCTTGGAGAAAAATTCCTGACAGTGAGCGTTCTCTTGAGACGCAAACAGGTCTATTTTCGGTCTGCCAAATGTCCTCCATAGCAGTTTGACTGTCTGCGGGTGTAAAGACCATTCTCCTGCCGGAAGATTGTTTCTGGACAGTCTGTCTGGTCCCACATTCAGGTGGCCGGGCACATGCGCTGCTCTGAGCGAGCACAGATTGTGCTGAGCCCAGACCAGGAGGCGTTCCATCAGCCTGTGAAGGGTTCTGGATCTGATACCTCCTTGGTGATTTATATAAGCCACCACTGACATGTTGTCCGAATAGACCAGGCAGTGTATGTGTAGAAGCTTCTCCCGTTCTGACCACTGGCCGAAGAAGGGTCTGCCCTCGAGCAGTGCTCCCCATCCCGAGGTTGAGGCGTCCGTAGACACCACCTTCACACTCAAGGAAGTCCCCAGGCTTACACCTGACCGGTACCAGTCGGTCGCTGTCCAAGGTTTCAGAGCTGCGACGCATTTCTGATCGACCTTGAGGCGCAAGAGACCGGAGGTCCAAGCTCTGCGCGGCGTGTGCGCTTTCAACCAGTACTGCAGTGGGCGCATGCGAAGCAGACCCAGCTGAAGCACTGAAGATGCTGAAGCCATGAGACCCAGCATCCTCTGAAACTTTTTGAGCGGGACTAAAGTGCCGTGGCGAAAAGTTTCTGTCATGCGCTGAATATTCAGCCTGCGCTGCGGTGACAGTCGTGCTGTCATAGACAGCGAGTCCAGTTCTGTACCCAGAAAATATATTTTCTGATTGGGAGACAGCGAACTCTTCGCCCAATTGACTTTGAGACCTAAATTCTCGAGGTGATCGAGTAATATGGTCCTGTGTTCTATGAGCTCTGACTGTGATCGAGCTAGAACCAGCCAATCGTCCAAATAATTCAGCACTCGTATGCCTCTGAGCTTGAGGGGTACAAGCGCTGCATTCATGCACATCGTGAATGCACGAGGTGCCAGGAATAGGCCAAACGGCAGGACTGTGTACTGATATGCCTGGCCCTCGAAGGCGAATCTCAAAAATCGCCTGTGACGTGACGCTATTTGTATTTGAAAATAAGCGTCTTTCAGATCTATCGACATGAACCAGTCCCCTTGGCAAACTTGCGAGAGGATTTTCCTGGTCGTGAGCATTCTGAACCATTGTTTCAGAAGTGCTTTGTTTAGTTGTCTTAGATCTAGAATGGGTCTGAGACCCCTGTCTTTTTTGGGTACCAGAAAATATCTGCTGTACATGCCCCCTTCGCTCTGAGCTTGTGATAAGGGTTCTATAGCCCCTTTGCTCAGTAACTTCACTATTTCGGCTCGAAGTAGGTGTGCTACTTCCTTTTCCACCGTAGTTTCGATTCGCACCGCTTGGCGTTGCTGGCGTCGACCGAACTGTAGCGAATAGCCTCTTTCTATAATGGTCAGCACCCCGGGAAGCTCTGCCCACGCTTTTGCGTGAGTGGCTTGGGGTAGAATGATATCTGGGCTCTGGTCGCGACCTAGTGGCGAGCGGAGAGCATCGGTGTGCTGTAACATGAGCGCCGTGCTTGCAGTGTGTGAGACTGTGCAGGCAAGCGGGCTGTGTTGCCGACTTGTTTACTGCAGAATCCGCTGGAACAGTCGCAATTACTGGAACTGAGAGAGCGAGAAGTTTCGTTGGGAGTCCGGCCGCAGCGGCTAGGAATATTTTGTGTTGCCATAGAAACAGTGTTTGGGTGTATATAAGCATATAAGATAGCGTCAACATGTATGCTTCGGCGTTTGTTTGCAGGCGTGCGTGTATTTATAACAGGCTCGTTTGCTGCAATATTGATATTTCCAGTCGCCTGAACTTCAGAGGGGAATGAGAAATGGAGACTGGTCCGGCCTCAGCGGGACTAAAAACACTCTGTTTTCTCATTTCGCCAGTGACGCACGCGAACCATAGAAACGGTGTCTGGGTGCAGGCGAGCGGGTTGTACAACGCGCTCGTTGGCTGCAAAATACACATCTGCAGTCGCTTTTTAAGGGAACTGACAGAGCGAAGCATGAACGGCATAATTTTGTGTTCCGGTAGACTCGGGATTCGAACACGGGTCTCTCATGCTAAAGCTTTAGATTCTGCCGCTGAACCACAGGGGGGGAACACATAAGCTTTCAGTTAGCACGAGCATAAATGAAAAATGGAGGTTAAGTCCAGCCTCGGCGGGACAAAAAACACTCTTTTCTCATTTCGCCGGTGAATGGGGCGCAACTAGGGCGGGGTAGCTTTTCTTGTAACGTAAAGAAAAAACTAACCCTGTGACCGTCTGCTTCCGGTCTCCCTTGTGAACGGCGCAGTTTGCGTGGCTCGAACAGTGGGAGAGAGAAAGCTAGCCCCGAGCAGGAGATATCATCCCCCCCAGACGCGCCTTCATGGTCTACATCCACGATGGAAGCGGCAGCACGCGGCGGCCGCTGTCCATCAGGAAGAGACTCAGCGAAGCAGGAGAAGCAGGTGGGCGCACCGGCGAGCTTTGCGGGCTGGGGGAGGTTCCGGGACCCGTTGAGTACGGCGCTTTTTACGGCGCGGTACCGCGGCGGGCGGAGGTGCAGTCTCAGAGAAGGATGCCAGATGAGTCCTCGGATCACCGTAGGCATTAGCTCGCTGAGGGCAGCGCCGTCAGCAAGCGCGAGAGCTGCGTGATCCTTACCAGGAAAAGGGGTGTCTTGAAAAAGACGCCCGGCTCTTTTAGTGCAATGAGAGTGTGTGTCGCGGCGGCGAACACACACATACACAAAACACAGTAGCAGAGAAGGATTTGTACGCCGGAAAGCGTGAGCAGGAACGGCGACTGAAGGCGGCGAGTTGTCGACCAGCAGCTTCAGATGCAGCACTAATCCCGCTGAGTGCTTCTATCAGACGGCGCGGCTTCTTCCTCTCGGGATCCAGCGATGCGTGAGCTTCGCTGAAGAGATGAAAAACTGACCAAACCAGCCTCTTGGGGCCGTATTTAGAATGGCTTTCCACAGAATGGACTAAAGTACGGTGGCCGAGAGGTGCAAAACAAATCACAATTACAAAAACAAAATAACAATTCAGAAAACACAACGACAATTTAGAAAACAAAATAACAATTCAGAAACACAATAACAATTCAGAAAACACAATGACATTTCAGAAAACACAACGACAATTCAGAAAACAAAATAACAATTCAGAAAAAACAAAACGACATTTCAGAAAACACAACGACAATTCAGAAAACACAACTAAATCAGAAAAAAAGGAAAAGGTAGGTATATTTTGAGAATGACGTACTTATCGCTGAATGGACTAGATACCTGTCAATCAAGCCAGAACCGGAATCAAGCGATACTGTCTGGAAGTACCGGTAGAAACAAATCGTACCCGTCAACGTGCCATGGAGTAAAGTTCGGTCCCATGGAGTGATAGGTACGCCTAACGAATCTACGACGTGTCCTTGTTCTGTCCCTGGTGGGTTGAGTTCTTGCAGCAGCCGCATATGTCATCACGCAACTTCTGCAGAAGTACTAACCACATTGTCCGGTAGCCGAAGAACTGTCCTGGTCGACGCAGCTTTTAATGTCGTGGTATGTCGAAAAATTAAATAAAAGAGCATTGCAGTGATGAGTTCTGTGTTGGTGTATTTACTCAGAATGAAGCATAAGAGAATATGCATAACAAAAGCTCAAAACATTCTCAACATGTTTATCACTTTTTTTTACAGTAATGACCATTGTAGACATAAGTGACTTTAAACATTCCATCACACTAGAAGGAAAAATATGATCAACAAGCTATTTAACACTGTCTCTGTGCAGTTCTCATGCTCTAGCTAGCCACAAAATTATGTGTGGCAGCTGGTAGTAACACTCTAATCTCATGCTTTTTACAAACAAAATAAGACTGAAACAACATCATGTACTCTCATACACTCAAATAACATCGACATAATGACCAGTTATAATGAATAGCGGCTATCGCGCTAATCGCGAAACACTCATGCTAACCATGTGCTCAGGCATACTAAACTCATGACACACTATTAATATAAATATTATGTGGTATGTCGCCAGCATGTCCACAATCACGGCACATGAATGTCCTTCTTCAAAGTAAAGTTGTATGTGTTCTATTTTCGCATAGCAAAACAAAGTTGATCACAAATTTCTTGATTGACAGGTGTCTCGTCCAATCAGTGATAAGTACGTCATTCTCAAAATATACCTACCTTTTCCGTTTTTTTCTGAATTGTCGTTGTGTTTTCTGAATTGTCTTTGTGTTCTCTTTCATAGGTTCACTCAACGCTGCGGATAGCGCAGTGGGATATTCTCTGAATGTGCCGATTGTCTGAAGCCCTATAGAATCACGCCAATTCATTGGCTGATGGCGCCCGCGCAATCTGGCTCCGCCCCGAAGCTCTTACGTCGCATCATTACATATTCGCGCGCGCCATCTGCTCCTCAGATTTCTCTGCCTTCAGAACGAAGCGGTCATGTTTGCCCTTCGCTCGTGATTTTTCTGAGCTCAAAGTACTTCTGGATTATTCTTGGCGCTTCTGCGACTGTTCAAGCGGAACTCTGTTTCTCGAGGATCCGCGACTTGGGGTTCGGATGTAGAGCTTGAGGATGTGGAGTTCGAGCAGACGAGCCCCGCTCTTTCTCTCCCTCCCTCCCTCCCCTCGGCAAGCGCGAGGCATGCCAGTTGAATTTTCGCACGATTATTTGCGCCCCAGCCCGGGAGCACGCGACGCGGTTTCTTTCGGGTTGGAGGATGTACTTTTTACCGAAGCTTCCGACTCCGAGGATTTCGGGCCTACTCTCGCCGACGAGGTTATCCCGCCGAGCGGCCAGGAAGCGCGGCCTACTGCGGGCTACGCAGAGCTCATTGACGTACTTTTGCGCGCTACGGAGAAGCTCGCTATTGATTGGCCCGACGAGCCCCGCGAATCTCAGTCGTCGAAACACGACGAGAGGCTTCTCAGTGGCCCTAGTTCTAGGCCTCAACGGAGAAAGCTGCAATTTTTCAGTGATCTGCATCACGAGATTTCCAGATCCTGGAAGCAGCCTTTCTCTGCGTGCCTCACTAATGCGGCAGCTGCTGATTTCACCAACCTAGTAGGTTCTGTGGAACAGGGCTATTCCGCCATTCCGGCGATTGAGGAGACTTTAGCCGACCATCTTGCTCCGTCGTCTGCGCCGTCTTGGTAGTTGCGCCCCCTCCCCCCCTCTAAAGCATGTAGGACTACTTCCACTCTCATTGGGAAATCCTACATGGCGGTTGGGCAGGCAGGCATGACCCTGCACACTATGGCCATTCTTCAGGCCTACCAAGCGGACGTCCTGAAGGAAATGGACGAGGGCGACGGCGTGACCCCTGAAGCGGTCAAGGAGCTTCGTAAGGCTACGGATTTAGCCTTAAGAGCCACCAAACATACCGCACGCGCTATAAAGTGCCACTTGTGGCTTAATCTCACGGAGATCGTGACAAGGAGAAGGTTTTCCTCTTGGACGCCCCCATTTCTCAAATAGGGCTGTTTGGTGAGGCGGTCAACACGGTGGTTGAGAAATTCCGCTCCACCAAATCCCAATCGGCCGCGTTCAGATAGTTCATGCCCAGCAGGGCTAGGGAACTTTCTGCTCCCTCCCCTGTTCGACCCAGAGACAACCCTCTCATAGACCGGAGTTCTCTTCCAGGAGGAGCGAACCGTTGCATCCCCCACCTACCTCGGTTTGGGGAGCCCGCGGTCGCCCGTTTCCCCGTCAACGGCCTCACAAGCGCCTCCAGATGAAGCGGTCCGACAAACCGACCGCTCCGGCGGCCCAGAGCCGTTCCTGACCCTCCGGCCGGAAAAAGGAGAGCTCCTCTGCTTCCTCAAGGTTGGGACAGACCGCGCAAGCGTTTCTGCCCACCTCCCAGCTCTCCTTTCCTTGCCCTGTCACCTTCGCCACTCAGAGTGTCTCGAAGTGCAGGCCATTTTTCACCATCTCTACTCAGCCCGGCGCGGGAGGAAGGAGACGCTTTTTGCTTTCTCCCCTCACCCCGACACTCTCCATAACTGCCGGTCGCATCCTCGGAGGCACTTTCCGTTTTCCTCCGGAGCAGGCGGTCCTGGTCACCATGACCCCAACATCGATGCCTCCCATCACGTGCCAGGACGCCAAGGGCTCTCCTGCACAGTCAACTTCTCTACCCCACGGACGTCAATACGGCACCCTCACTCAGGTATGTCGTCTGCATTACAACGGGGTCAACGCGGTCTTTCCTACTGTAGTAGACAGCGCCACTCAGGCTTCTGTACTTCAGCAGAAAATTTCATCCCTCCTTCTCAAAGGAGCAATAGAGGAGGTTCCTTCAGGGGAAACCGAGCGGGGCTTTTACAGCCGTTATTTCCTGGTCCCGAAGAAGGGCGGCAGTTTGCGTCCCATACTGGACCTCCGCCGACTGAACTTCGCCCTTTACAAAGGGAAATTCAAGATGTTGACGCTGAAAGCTATCATATCTCAGATTCGGCCAGGGGATTGGTTTGTGACAGTAGACCTAAAGGATGCTTACTTTCACATCCAGGTTGTACGGCGACACAGGCAGTTCCTCAGGTTCGCCTTTGGAGAAAGAGCGTTCCAGTACAGGGTCCTTCCCTTCGGCCTCGCTCTGGCCCCGAGGACATTCACGAAGTGTATGGATGCAGCTCTGGCCCCACTGCGGCTCCAGGGCATCCGTATTCTAAATTACCTGGACGATTGGCTCATTTTAGCCCAGTCCAGGGAGCTAGTGACCCACCACAGAGACATCGTCCTGAGTCATATCCAGTCTCTCGGTTTGAGGTTGAACTCGGAGAAGAGTGTTCTTGCTCCGGCTCAAAGCACCGTTTTCTTGGGGGTGAACATGGATTCCGTCCTCATGCAGGCCCGCTTGGCTCCTGCACGGATTTCCAGTCTGACGACATGCTTGGCCCGTTTTTCGCTAGGCCATCATGTGTCTGTGGGCACTTGCCGCAGGATGCTGGGCCTAATGGCCGCGGCCGCTTCCGTGCTACCGCTGGGCCTGCTCCACATGAGACCCTTCATGTGGTGGATGAAGCTCTCAGGGGTTCGGCCCTCCGGGCCAACCCTTCGCCTACTGAAGGTATCGCGCAGTTGCTTTCGAGCCCTGTCAGTTTGGTGGGACCCTCTTTTTCTTCGGAAAGGGGTCAGCATGGGTGCGGTATTTCGTCGCCAGAAGATTACGACGGATGCCTCTCTCACCGGCTGGGGAGCAGTTTTCGAGGGCAGACCAGCGTGTGGGGTCTGGACTGGCGAGACTCTATCTTGGCACATAAACTGCCATTTTAAGTTAAGAGCCGTTTTTCTGGCTCTGCATCATTTTCTCCCTCTTCTGGAGGGACACCATGTAATTGTCAGAACAGACAACATGGCAGTGGTGTCTCATGTGAACCGGCAGGGGGGTTCTCGGTCGCGCACCCTAGACAGGCATGCGCGTCACCTTCTCCTGTGGTCTCAGAGCAGATTCCTATCTCTAAGAGCGGTTCATGTCCCAGGGGTTCTGAACCTCGCAGCAGATTTTCTGTTGAGGCAGAAACTCAGATCGGGAGAATGGATGTTGAACCGCCAGACGGTGGCCCTGATCTGGGAGGTTTTCGGAGAAGCGGAAGTGGACCTCTTTGCATCTCAAGAGTCGTCCCAATGCCCGCTTTGGTTCTCCCTGAGTCCCCCGGCTCCATTAGGGATAGATGCGTTCACTCACCCTTGGCCAACGCAGAAACTCTATGCCTTCCCGCCCATCAAACTGATCCAAGCGGTCTTGGCCAGAGTGAGAGAGAGCGGAGTCCACCTCCTCCTGGTAGCTCCGTTCTGGCCGTCTCAGCCATGGTTTTCAGAGCTAATTCCTCTGCTGGAATCTTCCCCCTGGAAGATCCCGGTCAGGGAAGACCTGCTGTCCCAGCTGCAGGGAGGGATATGGCATCCTCGCCCAGACATGTGGAAGCTGTATGTTTGGCCGATCAGAGGCCGTTAGCATTAAGTTCTGATCTCCCAACTGACGTCCAGGAGACCATTGCGAGTGCTAGAGCCCCTTCTACAAGGAGGCTATATTCTTCCAAATGGAAGGTTTTTGAGACATGGTGCTTAGCACATGATAGGAGCCCAGTTAACTGCCCTGTTGGTTCAGTACTGGAGTTCCTGCAGGAGAAGTTTGCTTCTGGAGCAGCTGCTACCACTCTCAGAGTTTATGTCGCAGCTATTGCAGCACATTGGGTATCGGACGAGATTCCCCTGGGGAAACTAAGGTTAGTTTCGGCCTTCATGCGTGGGGTTAAGCTCCTGAAACCAGCTCGCTCCCCTAGAGTTCCCTCATGGGACCTTTCTGTTGTCCTGGAGGGTTTGACGAAGGCCCCCTTTGAGCCCTTGGAGTCAGCTCCGGAGCGGATTCTGACTCTCAAGGTTTCTCTTTTGTTGGCTTTGTCCTCATTAAAGCGGGTAGGAGACTTACAAGCTCTTTCTGTTAGCGAGTCTTGCTTGGACTTTGCTCCTGGCTTGGTCAAGGTTTCCTTGAGGCTGAAACCAGGGTATGTCCCCAAAGTTCTTTACACAACTTTCCGCTCGCAGGTGGTTAACCTTAACGCTTTCCACCCTCCTCCATTTTCTTCTGAGGAAGATAGGAAGCTTAACTTGCTCTGCCCAGTTCATTCTCTTAAGATATATGTAGACCGCTCAGGCGGTTGGAGGAAATCTAACCAGCTTCTGGTTTGCTTCGGTGCTGGCCGCCGTGGGCTTGCTGCATCAAAGCAGAGGATTTCTCACTGGGTCACAGAAGCTATCTCGTTGGCTTACGAGGTGCGTGGCTTGCCTTCACCTCTTAGCATTAGAGCACATTCCACCAGAAGTGTGGCATCTTCTCAAGCTCTTTTTAGAGGAGCACTTTTGGAGGACATTTGTGTTGCGGCAGGCTGGTCCTCTCCGCACACTTTTGTAAGGTTCTATAATTTGGATCTTGACATGACCCCGGGTTCCCAGGTTCTTTCTGTTTGAACTCATCTTGGTCGTTGTCTCATTTATGTACCAGTCATGGTAAGCGCTCTGGCTTGGCGAGTTTGGTAGTCCGTTCCCACTGCGCTATCCGCATTGTTGAGTGAACCTATGAAAGAGAATGTCTCTGGTTACTTACGTAACCTATGTTCTCTGAATAGGGAACGAGACGCTGCGTTAGCTGCCAAGCTCCTCGCGCTGCTGACAGTTTTCTTTTCGGCAGAGAAATCTGAGGAGCAGATGGCGCGTGCAAATATGTAATGATGCGACGTAAGAGCGTCGGGGCGGAGCCAGATTGCGCGGGCGCCATCAGCCAATGAATTGGCGTGATTCTATAGGGATTCAGACAATCGGCACATTCAGAGAATATCCCACTGCGCTATCCGCAGCGTCTCGTTCCCTATTCAGAGAACATAGGTTACGTAAGTAACCAGAGACGTTTTCTGAAATGTCCTTGTATTTTCTGAATTGTTATTGTGTTTTCTGAATTGTTATTTTGTTTTCTAAATTGTCTTTGTGTTTTCTGAATTGTTATTTTGTTTTCTGAATTATTTTGTTTTTGTAATTGTGATTTGTTTTGCACCTCTCGGCCACCGTACTAAAGAGTTCCTGACCAACAGACAACTTCTGGGCTGCAGATTTCACACTTCTTTATATATATATATATATTATATATATCAACTTCCTCTCATGTTTCTCTTTGAATGTTCAGCGTCTCCGTGACTTAAACAAGCGAAAGGTTTGTTTGTAAAAAAAAGTTTTGTTTTGTAAATCCATGAAAAGGGACATTTAGACACAAGACACACTCTTGTGTAAACGATGAAAACCTCTGGTGTAATCAGTGGAAGAGCAGTATTTCTTTCTGTCATAACTCCAGTTCATCGGGTCGGGTCGCTATATTACTTAATAGTGGATTTTAAGGAAAGATTATAGAAACGCTTTCTTCAGGGATCGGAAGGCGGATTATCTCAGTTGTTCACTTGGATAGCAATCTTTTTTATAATGATGAACATGGGTTCAAGAGTTCTGCAAACAACAAAATCTACCAGATAATATAGTCATTTATATAAGTAATTAAAAACTTAAATATCCCTCTGCCTTGATTATTTGGTGGTGATTTCAATGAGGCTCCAGATTTATTGCTGATAGATTTCCTTCTAGAAATGTGTCTAATAGCGTCAAACACCGAATAGCAAATCTCTGTCAGTGTCTGAACCTGATCGATGCACACAGATATCTAAACCCCCATATATACACTTGTACACTTGGTTTAAATCGGATTTTTCTCAAAAATCACGTAGGCTATATAAAGACCTGTGGCTGATATTATTCAAAAATTATTATTATCAAAATTAACTGGATTAAGTATTGTATTTCTAATGATGGATTACACTGGTTTTGGATTTCTAACATAATCTTCAAACATTGTGGCGACCTTCAGTTTTTATTATCTTGTCATTTTAAATGCAGCAAATTACCTATTAAACTCTCAGATTTCTACAAACAAGCTCTAGAATCCTGGAAGATTGCTTTCAGACATCATTTCTCCCCACACACGTGTCTTATGTGGAATAATGAAAATGTATTGTGTGAAAACAAATCATTTTATTTCAAGGAATGGGTGGATCAAAATATTATTTTTGTTTCTGATTTATTCAGTGCTCAAGCAGACCTTCTTTCTTTTTCTGAGTTTATGTCTCTGAAAGATGCTGTAATTTCAGTAAGAGATTTTAAGAAGGTGACTAAAAGTATTCCTGTCAGTTTGAGAACCTTGATTAAAGCACATTTAAGATACGACTGTTTAAACAATTATATTCCTACTTCTAATCAGTGGTGTTAATGTGACACTCACAAAAATAGGTTTTGTTGAGATTATTATCTTTTGTTTTCTTTCCTTTTATTACAAATTAAATACTACTGAGAGAATACACAGAAGTGCGCTATGACATGCTGTTTCACAGAACGGACACAAGGTGGCAGCACCTTTCAGCCGCGCCACTCTGGGACCCTTATGCTGTGTTCACACCAAACGCGAATATGCGTCAAAATTCGCGCCTGCCGCGTCTAGTTATACGCGTGACCACTTTGTGTGCATTCGCGCGTCAAGAGCGAAATTGACGCGCGTAAAATCAAACGTTTGAAGCGAAATTTACGCGCGTCAAAGGCGAGAAAGTTTCGAAACCTGTTGGCGGCCATCTTTTTTAGATGTTTATCGAGCATTAGCATTAGCATTAGCATTAATCGAGAGAGTCACCGCTCGTATATGCTCTGAAGAGCAGAAACAGCTGCGTTGGGGACATCGTCGCTGTACTCGGGTCCACCAAAACCTCCGGAGGGTTTCAGGAGTTTCACAATTTGCTTCAGGAGGTAGGTTTGGTGGACCTAACGGTGAGGACGCTGACGAGGACAGCGTAGGCCGTATAAAGCCTTGGCCTCGAGTGGTCTCTGCATGACGAGCCCGCGCTGTACAGCCCGGCGCGAGGTTCACCCTCTCCTGCACCTAATCTGTAATTTATTTTTGTTTTGATAATAAATGGAGCCAGCCTCCAAAAGTGAAACCTGTCCTGTGATTTTTTTTTATACAAATTGTGTTTGTTGTCTTTACATTAGATTTATAATGTTTCATATAATCTAGAATAGATATGGAATAAATAACATTCAATACAAAATTCATTCAATACAGCATTCAATACAAAATAGCATTCAATACAAAATTCAATATATGAGTATCTCTCATATATTGAAATCGAGTTTTATGTTTTTATTTGCTTTATTGTGCATTTTAGTCATATTACAAAATAATTTATTTAGGCCAAACATAAAATAACATTATAAACTGTCACTTCACCACGTGACAGCAGCATGCAAGCAGGCTCCTGATTGGTTAACGCGGCGCGAATTGACGCAGAAGTTCAGATTTTTCAACTCGGGCGGCAGACGCAAATTCGCGTCAAACGCGTGAATGCACAAATAGCACTAATAAAATCATTTGCGCGTACTGCGCTTAACGCGCCAGACGCTCAATTCGCGTCATTCGCGCGAACTTGACGCGCGTATGAGGCGAATTCGCGTCTACTGCGCCGCACTAAACGCCTCATTTGCGCCGTAGGAATTTTTTACGCGCGCAACGCGTCTTTGCATTGACTTAACATTGAAACCACTCGCGCCTGACGCGCTAAACGCGTCTGGTGTGAACGCACCATTAGCGAGGCGCGGAGGAGGACAAGCTCATTATCCGGCTGAGTGGAAAAAGAGCAGCTGTTGTCCCGCGTCATCAATATAACTGTGTAATATTTTCAATATTTCCAGGTTAGTTTTACATCTTTTATGTGACCACAAAGGGTTATAAGCTAATATGAATCCCCGGTGATGTGTGTTTGATAAGCTAAAGGTATGTTAATTGTGTAAATAGTCAAGTCTAATGATAACGTTGTGAAGTTGAGGATATGGCGGCCGACTCTCGCACTAATGTTTTCTTTTATAAATTCCTAATGTCTCGGGAGTTTATTACTGTGTATGTGTAAAGTAACTGTGTGTAAGACTATGAATTACGGGTAATAAATAACGCGAATGTACAGAGTAAAAGCAGTTTACAGATGTAACGTTAGCTTTGGGTGAAACGCTTGTGGTAATATTAGATTATAACACAGTTTCGGTTCATAGGAATTAAGTGTAAATGTTATGAGGCAAATAGGTTTACTATTGAAGTTTGTGCTCATATAATGTAAATATCATTTAATTTAACTGCAAATATTATTTATTCTGTTGTAAAAAGTGAACACTTGCAAAATGTATAATGAATACAGAAATACTCGTTTAATGAGAGAGAACAGAGAATATGGTTTAGAGAGAAAATGTGTGTTTATGGTTTAAGATAAAACTGTGATAATAAGTTAATGTTGAGGAAATAAGAGAAGATACATGTGGAAATGTACTTTTGAAGAATATGTGACTTCATGTTATCCAATTGTGGATATAACCTGTGTCTCAATACAGAGCAACCAAAGATAGCAGTAATAATTCATGATTGCAGATATAAAGTTGAAATGAAGTTGATAATAAAAATTATCCGGTTGACTGGAAAAAGAGCAACTGTTGTCCCGCGTCACCAATATAACTGTGTAATATTTTCAATGTTTCCAGAGCACTTCGACCAGGATTCTCAGCATATATCTGCTAGCCGACCCCTGGCCGGGACCCGTTACATTAATGTTTTAGATAAAAATGCAACAACTTCTTTAATAGAAATGCTCTTTCTTCGACTCCAAGCACGATCTACATGGAGGATCTGTTATCCGAACTCTGATTTGAATAACTTATGGACTTTTCCTCACAAACTTTTTAACCCTAATAAAATTAAAGAACTCCATTTCAAAATTGTTCATAGATATTACCCTTGTAATGTATTTTTGAGCAGGTTTTCTGAGAATGTTTCTTCTTTGTTACTTTTGCAATATTGAAGAATAATCAGTTCTACATTTGTATGATCAGTGCCCATTCTCTGACTCTTTCTGGCCAGAAGTTCCCTTGTTAGTTTTCTGCTGTTGTCACAAATTGTTAAACATTTTTTGTCAGATTTTCATTGTAAGGATGTTAATTTTGATTATATTGTATTATTACTTTGTCTTCTGGGTAAGTTTCATCTTCACCAAGCCAGAACCATTCAATGTAATCCTGATGTTAGAATATTCTCCTCTGATATAAAGTCCCTTTTTACTTCCCTTAAAGGCACACTATGTAGCTTTCCGTTTTTGTCAGTCAGCGACCCCTAGAGTCGCTGTGGAGTACTTGTATTTAACGTTACTGTCGTAAATAGCACTCGTGCAGAGCCGTCTCTGCACTCACGGCCTGATCCCTTCCGCCCTCTATACCGGGACCTGTTCAGTAAGATGGAAGCTGTAATGAGTGGAAATAAGGTGTGGTCCCTTTAAGAGCTGCGCGCCCTGTTGAACTGCACCTCGAACACCCCATGTTCGGGTTATTTCAGTTTGATGCTCATTCTTATCCTACTTTTGTTTATCAAGTAAAGATGTGGATGGTAGAACGGGTGACAGACAGTTACACGAGTTCGACTGGGGAATAAAGTGCAAGTTGTGAGATGCCAATCGCCTCCGTGAGTCTGTCTGGCCTCTGTAATAACTTCATCTGTGAGCTATCCCTATTTCTCCTCCTGACAGAACGCGTTACAAAGCGTCGGACATCGAACAGGCACAGATAACCTCTGAAGATGTCTACTAGTCCATCAACAAGAACGATATTTACTCGAGTCTGACTCCTTGCTCGGTCAATCTGCCGTTTCCTCTTTCTTTCGTCCTCCGACAAAGCTTTCCTAGCTTTGTGTGCAGTGCCGTAAAGCAATTCGTTACATCGTGAGACCTGATATCACGCGATACTTCCTGACGCTGAAGCCGGCGGCCCAAAGTTGCAAAGGTGGTTTTTCCGCTCACATGCGCTCGGGGATGCGAGACGACCACCATTATATATTCTTATGTGTTTTTGCGTTATGTTTTATTGCCTAGCTTGTCACACGAGCTAGTTTGCCAGCTGAACTCAGGTGTTGTGAGGCAGAGTCCTGCACGGGTCCGATTGTGTAAACCCGCACCCGCCCGTACCCGCAGTGCTTAAAACCGCATCCGACCCGTTTCCCGACAGCAGCACTAATTAAAATCCGCAGCCGACCCGACTCGCTTAGAACCGACCACCCGACCCGCACCCGAAATAAAATCAGTTCAGCCAATCACATTATAGACACACTTACAAAAATGTTTATTGCCAGGTCATACAGAAGTTATTACACAACAATTAACACAAGGACAACGTCAGCCGAAGCTGTCAAAAGGCCGGTACATGAAGAACATGGCTAACGTTACCATAAAACTGAGTAGCCTAATAACGTTTTACCAATCGAACAGACGCGGCTACACCACTATCTGCCACGCAATTCGTCTAGCCTACATCTGACAATTGTGGGTTCAAACGCGCCCTGCACACCACACATACTGAACAGTGTTAGATTTGAAGAATACTGGTGGATAAAACTGCTTGGTTTGTTACCACAGTTATCTGCGTGCTTCCTCAGCGATGAAGTTCCACATTTGCGGCTATCCAACACGAAAATGCAGCAAAGCCTTTCACAATTTTTCTTCAGATAACTGTATTTACGTCAGTGCAAGTATTCCACAAACTCTAGGGGTCTGTTACGGTAGTGTTGTGCAGGAGGAAGGTGAAGACGACAGAGCTCTTCAATTCAAGGAGTTTAATTCAAAAGATCTCTAAACACAGGAACAACGGGCAGTACACACACACTATACCTCAACGTTACATAAACGTAATATCAACGAGAACCGACACTGGAGACTGAAACACACAGGGCTTAAATACACAGGAGAACAGATCAGGGAAACAAGACACAGCTGACGAGACTAACGAGGAATCAATTACACAGACCGGGGAAAACAGGACTAGACCAAAATACACAGAAGACAGGGGGAAACGGAACACCGAAACTGAAACAAAAACAGAACTCAGGAACACAGAACTGTAACATTACTCCCCCCTCCCGGTAGGCGCGTCCTCGCGCCTAATAAACATCCAAAGGGGTGGGAGGGTGGGCGCCCTGGAGGCTGACAGGGGAGACCAGGCAAGGGAGACACAATAGGAAGCCTCCAGGGCGGAGCAGGCTGTGGGCGTGGAGCAGGCTGTGGGCGTGGAGCAGGCTGTGGGCGTGGAGCAGGCTGTGGGCGTGGAGCAGGCTGTGGGCGTGGAGCAGGCTGTGGGCGTGGAGCAGGCTGAGGGCGTGGCCATGGCGGAGCAGGCTGAGGGCGTGGCCATGGCGGAGCAGGCTGTGGGCGTGACCATGGCGGAGCAGGCTGAGGGTGTGGCCATGGCGGGGAAACCCCTTCGGGCGGCCATGGCGGGGAAACCCCCTCGGGCGACCATGGCGGGGAATCTTTTTCAGATGGCCAGGACAGAGGTATATGGCCCCCCCCAAAAAAATACTTGGGCAAAGTCCCGGGTGTCAAAGAGGGCTCGGTGCAGGGCAGCGATGAGGGCTCTGAGCTGTGCAGGAACAGCGGCGAAGAGGGCTCGGAGCTGCGCAGGAACAGCGGCGAAGAGGGCTCGGAGCTGTGCAGTAACAGCGGCGAAGAGGGCTCGGAGCTGCGCAGTAACAGCGGCGAAGAGGGCTCGGAGCTGTGCAGTAACAGCGGCGAAGAAGTCTCTATGCTGGACGGGACCAGCGGTGAAGGATCTGTGCTGGACGGGACCAGCGGTGAAGGCTTTGTGCAGCGGTGAAGAAGTCTCTATGCTGGACGAGACCAGCGGTGAAGGGTCTGTGCTGGACGGGACCAACGGAGATGAAGACACTGTGCTGGACGGGACCAGCGGAGAAGAATGCCCTATGCTGGACGGGACCAGCGGAGATGAAGGCACTGTGCTGGACGGGACCAGCGGAGAAGAATGCACTATGCTGGACGGGACCAGCGGAGAAGAAGTCACTATGCTGGACGGGACCAGCGGAGATGGAAGCACTATGCTGGACGGGACCAGCGGAGATGAAGGCTCTGTCTCGACGTTCACAGACACTAGCGGGCAGGCAACAGGCTCTGGCTCTGGCGGGCAGGCGACGGGCTCTGGCTCTGGCGGGCAGGCGACGGGCTCTGGCTCTGGCGGGCAGGCGACGGGCTCTGGCTCTGGCGGGCAGGCGACGGGCTCTGGCTCTGGCGGGCAGGCGACGGGCTCTGGCTCTGGCGGGCAGGCGACGGGCTCTGGCTCTGGCGGGCAGGCGACGGGCTCTGGCTCTGGCGGGCAGGCGACGGGCTCTGGCGGGCACACGGTGAAGGGACACCCATTGTGCCATAGTACCCAGTCCACAAACTCAGCGAAGTTCCCCCGAGGCCCATCACCGGGCAGGCGTGCTATGGTCTCAGCGTTGAGACCTGCCCGGTAGAACACACAGAGGCTGATGTCATCATAATGAACATAAGGTCTTAAGTCCAAATACCTCTGTGTGTGGGCCTCGAGGGACTGATCTTCCTGGGAGAGCAGGATGATCTGTACCGCTGGATCCATGATCGACGGTTACTTCTTGGGTCGGTTCTTCTGTTACGGTAGTGTTGTGCAGGAGGAAGGTGAAGACGACAGAGCTCTTCAATTCAAGGAGTTTAATTCAAAAGATCTCTAAACACAGGAACAACGGGCAGTACACACACACTATACCTCAACGTTACATAAACGTAAAATCAACGAGAACCGACACTGGAGACTGAAACACACAGGGCTTAAATACACAGGAGAACAGATCAGGGAAACAAGACACAGCTGACGAGACTAACGAGGAATCAATTACACAGACCGGGGAAAACAGGACTAGACCAAAATACACAGAAGACAGGGGGAAACGGAACACCGAAACTGAAACAAAAACAGAACTCAGGAACACAGAACTGTAACAGGGTCGCTGTTTGACAAAAACACAATTTCTACATAGTGTGCCTTTAAATGTCTCGGATGAACACACTGGGTGGAGTATCATGTTTCTGTTTAGTTTAGTTTATTTAGTTTAGTTTATTGGTTTATAATAATGTGGACAACCTCTTTTAATGAAAAGAGCAGCTTTAGCCTCTACGGCTAATTTCCAGCTGTAGTCCCCAGCCAGTTGTTAATTGGCATACATCAATAAATACATTACAATTAAAACAGGGCTTAAGCTAGAGCTTAGACAAACAAACAAGGTGGCACAAAATTGAAACAGACAAACAAGCACAAATTGCAAAGACATAAAAGCAGGTCAAGCAAGAACTAGAGAAAATTGACACAAAAAATAATCATGCAGAGGCCACATTGAAGCACATACAGGACATAGCATTAAAGCAGCCAGCAGAGATCAGGTGGCAGAAGCATGATCATGTCACATCTAGTGCGCACATCACATCTAGCATATTAATGTGTGCAGGTGTAATTGTCGATTAGCCAATTTTTAAGGTGTGCAATAAAAGTCGAATACATATGTATGTTTTTAATTGTAATGGGCATTGAGTTCCAATTATGTATTGCAGTAAATGAAAATGATAATTGACCAAATGTACTTTTTCTGAGTGGGATTACTAGGTCGCCACGTGTGGTGCTTCTGGTATTATGACTGCTATTATTACGTTGGATTATGAATGAATTGAAAGGAGGCGGAGCGGTACTATGTAAAATTTTGTAAACCAGACAAATATTTTTATATTTGATTATATTTTCCCAGCTCAGCAGTTTATAGTTTTTAAGGATTATACAATAGTGTAAACTGTTAGGCTTTTGGACCAAAATTTTAAGAGTTTTTTTATAAATAGTTGCTAGTGGCTTAAGTGATGAGCTGTTAGTTTGTCCCCAGCTTGTCAGACAATATGTTAGATGTGACATAATCATTGCATCCATAAATAATTTAGCAGCATTAAAAGTAAGGGCATTTCCAATATATCTAAAATTAGCTAAACTAAACTTGACCCTATTGCAGACTTTCTTAATATGTGTTTTAAAAGAGAGATTAGAATCAATAATAACGCCCAAATATTTAAATTGTGGCACAATAGTAATGTTTTGACCCGAAATTGATATGTTTGACACACTATTACATTGTCTTTTTGTAAAAAACATTCCCACAGTTTTATCTACATTTAATTGAAGACATGAACGATTTAGCCAATTGGTGATCTGGTCCATGGCTTTGGTCAATTTTGTGGCAGCCAGATTTTTTGTCTTGGCATGCACATAAATTACAGTATCGTCCGCATACATAATTGTATTGATATCAGGGCAAACTGATGGCAAATCATTAACATAAAGACTAAACAAAAGCGGGCCAAGTATTGATCCTTGTGGCACCCCTGTGCATAAATTAAGAGCTAGTGAACGATGGGTGTTCACAGAAACAAATTGAGTTCTACCAGTTAAATATGACTCAAACCATTTAATTGCAGAAGGGGAAAAATTAAAAGAGGAGAATTTGGCAATAAGGACCTGATGGTTGACTGTGTCAAATGCTTTACGGAGGTCTAAAAATACAGCGCCAACAACACCTCCCTTGTCCACCATTGCTCTAACAGTCTCTAAAAAGTAACAGTTAGCCGTTTCTGCGGAGTGATGGGCCCGGAAGCCAAACTGCATCGGATGAAGTGTGAAGGGACTATTATTAAGAAAAGAGACAAGCTGCTCTGACACACATTTTTCAGCAACCTTAGAGACCACTGGTAGAATACTAATTGGGCGGTAGTTAGATATGTTCCGTGGGTCATTTGACTTAAATATGGGAGTTACAATTGCAGTCTTCCAGGTGGTTGAAAATATCCCCTCTAGTACTGACTGATTAAAAATTTGTGTGATAGGGTAGGATAGATGTTCTTTCAGGCATTTAAGCATTTTCGAGTCCATTCCATAAATATCTTTTGTTGATGAGACTTTAAGAGAATTAATAATTGCCTGAGTTTTTACTTCACAGATAGGTTGAATGCTAAAAGAAGGCATGCTTTCATCTATTGTGACAACATTTCCAGTTATTAGGGAAAAATTCTGTGCGATTTCATTCACATAATTAATAAAATATTCATTAAAAGCTACAGCTATTTGAGCTGGGTCTTGAATTAGTTTACCATTCAGGTTCAATTCTAACTGCTTTCTATGCTTATGGCTAATTCCCATCACATTCTTAATCTGTTCCCAGATCAGTTTTGTTTAACAGTATCACTTCATCCTGTTGTTTGTTTGTGCAGATATCTTGCATGAAGCGGAATGGAGTCTTAAATGATCTTTGTTCTTTATTTGTAATGTATTGTTTTGAAGAAATAATAGCATAAACATATAGGCTTTTAGTTCCTTTAAATAACCATAACCCAAATTAAACAAATAGATTAGACAAACAGACAAGGCATAACTATATCTAATGTGTGAGTATAAACTAGCACAGAGCACATGTAACATTCATAAATACACAAAGAACGGAGGAAAGAAGTTGTGCAGCCTCAGGAATAAATAAGGGGATTCAGGGTGTCAGACAAACAGGACCTCAGATCCTCTGATCTCCTGAGATATGGACAACACAAACACACACTGCCGTTTGTCACCACAGCCCACAGAGTGAAGGTGCGGGAACGCTTCTGTCCCTCCTGTCCTTCCTTCACATTTGGAAAGATTATATAAAAATTATAATGTTCTATGTCAATACAAGTGAATTAACAGTCATGTTTGGTATCATTTAAAGTCTCTCAGTGCGACTGGTACAACGGTCTCATCTCCACAGAAGTAAACCAAATGGTAATAAGGGTTTAGAGATGCTTTGCACTGTATTGATTATCTTAGAATTGATTATGTAATTGGCATGATACATTTACCTGACTAATAATAAATTGTTACAATTGGATTTATTCTGACTTACTCTGAAATGATTAACCCTAGTAGATTACGTTAAGTCCATAACACCACAGTTCTGCGCTCAGGTTAGTAAGCGGACTGGAATCCAGCTTGGGTGGAGCAGAGGAGCACACCGACTGAAGCTTTAGAGATCCGACTAACACATCGGCATTAGTCAATGTATACTTAGACTGTAGAGGCTAATAATGGGTTTTCTGTTTAGAACGACAGAGTGTTGTTAGACCAATCTAAATAGGGCGAGCCTCAACCACTGATTATTGCATAGTATTATTATAACTAAGTGTATATGGGAAATCACGGCATGATTATACAGAGTTTCCATTAGTAGGAGTCACAGTAAGTTGGTCAGCCTGGTTCTATGGTAAGGGTCGTGACCTTTGGTTAGATATAATCTTACCTTAATTAAGTGTGTTCAGATTTATGGGGAATTAATAATATATTCTAGAATGAGCAAAGTGGAGTACGTCTAGGATATTAGTCTATCGCCTCTGTCTAATGGCCGAGACTGACGAGCTTGTGATTATGAGATCGTTTACCCGGCCGGTGTGAGACTCGAAGTGTTACAGGAATCCGGATGAACGGGTGTAATTTCAATAAAGCGGTAAATAGAATAATCAAACATTCACCTAAATGTAATGATTAACAAACATCAAGTAAACCTTTTTATTTTTGGAGTCAGATGAAACAAAGAGGTAATTAAATTAATTAGCTGAACGCTGTAAAGACAGTAACATGCAGTAAACCTTCACGCGCTTATCAGAAGCTGCCGTTGGACTGATTGGGCTGGGCCTTATAAAGTGGTGACCCCGACGTGATCTCACAACTCAGGCGTCTTTTCAGGGGAAAATATTGGGATTTTTCAACCAACAAGAGGTTTGATCTTCTTCTCTTCCTTCAGTATTTGTGGTAAGTCAGTTCTTTCTTCCTTTTTAGAAGTGTTGAAGGAAAAACAGACGCACCCCATATAAACACATTTATAGAATGGGTCGGTAACACCCAGTTAGACCGGAGACCTCAGAAATCCGGTAAAGCTTGAGAATTAGACACAAACACACGTCAGGGACATGATAGCGGCAGCCTAGATGAGGTAAAGGAGGAAAGAAGTTGTGCAGCCATAAGAAATAAATAAGGGGTTACAGGGCAACCCTGACCAACTCCTCTTGACACTTGAAATCTAGGCGAGGTTCCTGATTCAAGGCTAATGGAACAGTTGCATTATTATAAAGAGTTCTTATACATTTGCAGAATGGGTCACCAAACCCAAGCTTTTGGAGAGATAGAAAAATAAACTCGTGTTCGAGAGAGTAAAAAGCTTTGTAAAAATCTACAAAAAGAATGAAAAGTCATTATTAACTAATTCACTTTAGTCTAATAAATCTATAAAAAGTCTGATATTGTTTGCTATGTGTCTTTTTGGCATGAATCCAGATTGAGTCTGTGTTTAATGACTGAAAGAAAAGGAAGGCTGAAGAAAAGTTCTCAAAAATTACTACAAAAAGAGGCAATTTCCTTAGAATTATCTGTCAAAATGCCATTAATTTGCTGCAAACTAATAGTAAGATTCCTAGAGATGTGTTTTTTCATTTTTAAGAAATAAGCAGAGCTCTGTTCTCCTTGTTCTAGCCGTTTCCTTCTCGAACGAACACAGGAGCCTTCAGCTTTGTGTTTATAAATACTGTTTAATTTAGATTGGAGCTCTGCAAGTTCTGTTAGGTCAGTTTCTGATAAGCCTTCAAGTGTTATGATCTTAAAGGGACAATAAGTAACTTTTTAGGTATTTTATTATCTAAAATCAATATTTTTATTCATAAATATGTCCTCAATGGTGTCCAAATACCTCTGCCAATGATCTGACTTATCCTCGTAAACGAAGAATTTATTATCTTTATATACATGGGACGGGTAGGTCCACGGAGGCTTCCATGTAGTTCCGCCATCTTGAAAAACTATAATAGCAGAGAGGGACAAAAAGTACTAGGCCAACGCGTTTCCACAACGCGTTTTCGTTCAGAGCCCGCGTCAAGTGACTGAAACCAGCAGAAACGGAGCAGAGCAGTGAGTGGCGCTTGTCACTGCCCCGGCAAGTTTAAAAGGCTGCACTGCACGGTTAAGTCAAAGGATAACGAGTCCTCTTAGTCGAAAAACTCCACAATAAGACCGTAAAAGGAAACGTGATCGGAGATTACAAAAACAAGGGTTATTAGCTATAATGTCGGGATAGCTAATGCAGGAGAAAGCTTTTAAAAGAGACGCTGAAGTTGCCTGCTTTCTTCTCGACAGGTAAGTCAATGTTAAGGTCTTAATTACAGGCTTTTTATTTTTTATTAGCCTATATAGACCAGCGTTTCCCAGCGGGAAACTGTGTAAAAAAAACAAATCTTTACCATCAATCTCGGATCGTCGGAAGTCTCTAATAACAACAAATAATGCGCACAAATTTATAATACAAATGCAAATCATAAGTTTTTGGCGTTGAATTGCGGAGGTTGCGCTTGCATGTGATTTTATTCCCGTGCCTCATTCCCAGTGCGTCCACATAAAGCTGCCTATTTTTCATTGATGCGCTTACAGTCAAATACACACGAATTGTCACAACGTCCGTCTTGCCGCGTATTCACATCGGTTGTGCTGCTGTCAACGCAACGCGTGCGATTAATATTTTTCAATTTAACACGTTAAAAATATTTAACGCAATTAAAGCAGCATTTTTTTCTGTCATCCTTTGGCTAGCGTTACATTATATAATCACGTTCTTCTTCATGCAAATGCTTCTAACCATGCAAGCGAGAAAATACAAAAGAGAATGCGCTGTCCTGTGATGCTGACACGACGCGCGCCAGACTCGACTTCTCTTTCGAGCTTTCGCTTTGAGTATCCTCATGAGAGCAGTCTTAAATTAGTTAAATAAAGTCTTAAATGAACGTTAAGAGTTGTGAGAAAATGGGACGCTTGTGGGATCCACATGTGACAGTGCAGCAGTGACATCAGAATCAAATAACACTTCATTCATAAAAAGATGCCATTAAACAATTATTTGAAATATACTGTCTTTATGATGTTTCTACATTAATTTGGAGATTTACTGTGAAATTATTAGGCTACATAAAATGTAGTAAAAACAAGCTATCTTGTGCAATTATAACAAAATTATATATTATATAAAATTAAAAATGTTTAATTCATTCATTCATTTGTAACATGCATGAACGAAGAAAAAAAAAAAGGAACAGGAAGAAGAAAATCTTATGGTAGCCTACCTGTCATTTATTTGTGCACATCAAAAAAAAAAAAAAAAAAAAAAAAAAAACCAGCACATTTCAAAGTATAGTATCAAAGTAGTATCGTGACAACACTAGTGTAGGGTGCCACACATTTTTTTTTAAATTTCAAAGGGTGCCTTGACTGAAAAAAGGTTGGGAAACACTGATATAGACAGAAGAACATAGTTAAAAGTTAAACAGGCTCTTTGATGAATAGCAGCTATTGAGTAAAGTAGAGATGGTCCTATAAACAAGGTTGTAAGTTTTGTTTGTTCAAAACTGTAACATTCGTTTGTTCGTTGTGTCAAGTTGTAGTTTGTTTGAAATAACAAACCAGTTCACCAGAAGGAAAACTCGACGAGGTGCTATTAGAAGACATCCTGTCAAAGCTTTTTGGTACATATCGCTTACCGTAGATGCAACGCGCATTTGAAAACGCGAGGCGCTGGAGAGCAAAATTAGTTTGATTGCAAAATACAAATTCACCACTAGATGGGAGTAATTCTTACTTACTGCCCCTTTAACCTTCTCCTCTTCATACTCTGTTTTATTTTGTTTTCAATTTATACGTATTCTGTAAGACTGAGGAAGACATCGCTCCATTTATTTTTTGATTGTAATAAGATATAATATTTAAGTTGTTATGCAGCATATCACTGATTATAAAATGTATCTGTAAAAATATGTATTTCTTTATTATTCTGACAGTAACCATGCTGGTTAGGTTAATATTTAATTCCTTTGTTTTGCATTATATTACAGTTTTTTTCAATTGCTTACGCACAATTTTGAAAACAGGGCCCGGTTTTTCAAACCCCTTCACACAATTAGCACAACACCACTTTCATCAAAACTATATAATGTCTTATAAAAAACTTATTTTGTTGTCATAACATAAACACAGCCATCATATGGTCTAACTCTGTTTGAATCAGTTAAACACTCCTGTGCTCAACCTAAAACACTTTTAGCATTTACACAGAGAAAGTGTAGAAATAAATTCACCCAACACCACATGACACCTATTGTGCAGACTAATGAAAATATTTATTTCTTTTCATGTACTCAAGTCAGTCAATATTCATATAGTAATTTCAACAAAACATTCATAACAAAACATTTTCCAGTTTTCATTACTGAACGTACCATTGTACTGTAAGCTTACAGTAATACTGTAACATAAATTACATATCCAGTTCAGTACCGAATTAAAAACTGAAAAAAACGAAACATCTCTCCGCCTAGCTGGATCTGGCTACAGGACCTCTTCAACATCACAGGCTATATTTTAATTTGCAAGGCAACGTGGGAAGAATCTTTTGGAGTGACGAATCCACCCTTGTATGGATGCTGGTTCAGTTTGATCACATGCTTCCTCCATAGCTTGAATGAGGGGCATCTGGACCGGAGATCATAAACCTTCCACCGCCATGCTGAGAAGAACTCCTCGATGGGGATTAGGAAGGGGGAGTATGGTGGAAGGTATTGAACTGTAAATTGTGGGTGTTGATGAAACCAGTTTTGGGCCAGAGCAGAACGATGGAAAGCTACATTGTCCCCGACGGCAATGTATTGCATCTGATCCCTTTGGTTTGCTGCTGTGATAATACTGTGTAATCTGTCTAAGGCGGTGGAGGACCCCATTCTGTGTAATGGCAGCACAAACGGTAATGTTACCCCCACGTTGCCCTGGTACATTGACCATAGCCCTGTGGCCAGTGATGTTTCTTCCCCTTCTTCTCACTCTTGTCCGGTTAAATCCAGCCTCATCAATGTATATAAACTCATGCGGGACTTCCTCCGCATCCATTTGCAAAACTCTCTGAAATACAGCAAAAGATCACATTGTGTAGATCAATATACTGTAGGTCTGCTATACAGTAAAATTACATGTACTGTAAAAAGGTGATGTGTGCAGTACACAATACTACAGTCAGTGAACGAAACGTACCACCACATATTCACGCCGCAGGACTTTCACCCTGTCTGAATTTCTTTCAAATGGCACTTTATACAGTTGTTTCATCAGAACTTGGTGTTTTTTTAAGGATACGGGCTATTGTTGACAGAGAGACCTGTTGGACATTATTGAAAATTAGGTGATCATTGACAATATGGGCTTGAATTTCTCGAAGTCTGATTGCATTATTGGCCAAAAGGAGGTTTATGATCTCTCTCTTGCTCCTGTGTGAATATGGGGCCCCTCCCTCCTTGGTGTTCACGACGTTCAGTCCTATGTTGGCCAAGCAAAATACACATCTTACTGTAAAATGAAACATACAGGAATACCAAAACTGTTTATATAGTACATGCAGTAAGCAATGGATTTTCTGTTGACTGAAGAGAAGTTTCTCTCCTGTGCTCTTGACGAAATGTCCGAACTATTGATGCCCCCGTGCACCTGCTTAGATTAGGCTGTACTCTCAGTCCAGCCTCCCTCAGTGTTAGTCCGTGGTTTATTACATGGTCCACAATTGTAGCACGAATTTCGTTACACAGATTTGGTTGTCTTCTTCTTTGTGCATGTCCTACCCCTCCTCCAGGTCTTCCTCTTCCTCTCCCTCTCCCACTTCCTCTCCCTCTTCCCTTTCCTTTACCTCTCCCTCTTCCTCTCCCACTTCCTCTTCCTTTTCCTCTCCCTCTCCCTCTCCCTCTCCCTCTCCTGGTGGCTGTGTTTAACCAATTGGTTCACAGGTGTGTTCATTTGAAAGCCTTTGCTTTGAAATTGTGTAGCTGGTTTAAAAAAATTGTAAAATGTAATGAAGATTGTTAGTGAACTTCATCAAAACTTAATTATTATTTTTTTGTGTTTTTATATTTGTGTGCTGAGTTGTAATCCGGCACAATGTACATAATTCTTGTGGGAACCATTAATGCAGAATATTGTTTTATATGAGGCATATATTGGTGACGCAAATGATACCTCGTGCGATGTGCGAACAGCGCCATCTTTAGAAGCACATTTGCCGCTGACGGGGTCGGGTGTGCTCTCTCTCGCTCATCTGACGAGTGTGCTGCTCTCTCCGTGCTGTATGAGCAGACTGAAGGGAGAGACGTGTATCCCCAAAAAAATTAATTGTGCTCTGTATTTCTGCAGAATAAAGATCCTGAGACCTCTTTCACCAGCGTCGTCTTCACTGAATAGAGAACAAACACAACCAGAGTAAAACTGGTACAATTGCAAGGAAATGACATCATGATAAATTTCTGTGTCAAATGTATACAAGTGTGATTAGTGTTTTGCAAATCACTGTGTGTAATGTTTTACAAAAAGTGTGAAGCTGACAAAGTGCTTACAGTTGTGCAAATCTAGGCCGGTGTTTTGCTCCTTGAGTGTAAGGTTTTGCTAATTTTGGGAAAGTTCTAATTTTAGTGTGTAAGCAATTGAAAAAAAACCTGTTAATCTCAGCTTCAGAGTAGATCCTGTCAGTCACCTGTAGTTCCCGCTGTGTCCACAGGGGGCGCGAGAGAGTAATCAGTGTGTTATCACTGTCATCACTCCTCACACACACCAGGAGGCGCTGAAGAGCAGATCATCTTTCAGTTCTCCCGTGATGAACAGAATGAAATAAATGTATTGTTTTTTTTTCCAATTGCTAACACACAATTTTGCAAACATGGCTCGTTTTATCAAAATACTTTTAACAATTCAGAAGACCACACACCCAAACTGCAAAATACCCAATATATCCTGCAGAATGAAGCACTGCAAACAAAACTACATATAGCATTATCAAAATCAAACTTTTGCACAAAATGGCACACACTTCATTCATATAAGCAGATTTTTGTCTAACCAACTACACACTGTTGGGCATAATGAAGAGCACTCTCATCTTTAGTATGCTTTGCCATAATACTAAAATAGTTCAAATTGTAGAAAATTCTTCAGATTGTTCACATGCACAGAAATATTAGACGTTAAGACATCAGCAGCATCTTACGTCAGCAGCGTCACTGCGGAGTCATGAACGCGGATTGACAACAGACCCTGAAGAGAATACAATGCTGAATAAAGTCGTAGTTTTTGTTATTTTTGGACCAAAATGTATTTTCGATGCTTCAAAAAGTTCTAACTAACCCACTGATGTCACATGGACTACTTTGATGATGTCTTTATTACCTTTCTGGACATGGACAGTATACCGTACATACATTTTCAATGGAGGGACAGAAAACTCTCGGACTAAATCTAAAATATCTTAGACTGTGTTCCGAAGATGAACGGCGGTCTTACGGGCTTGGAACAACATGAGGGTGAGTCATTAATGACATCATTTTTGGGTGAACTAACCCTTTAACAGTGAACCATTGAGGTGTTTGGTCAGGTGACACATGTGTCGGCCAATCAGATCATGGAGTGTCATTTTGAATGGCAGTGTTTTGAAATGGCAGACATGTGACTTTATGTCAGATTGTTGTGTCTTATGTAGAGAACTGTGTTCAGTGTGTTTAAAAAGTGCCATTTTGAATTGCAATATGTGTATAAAGCAGAAAATGTGTTTAGACTTTTGGAGACGTGAGAAGAGGTTTTGCTCTCTGTGTGTCAGTTTAAATAATTGTGCTGTTCATGTCATTTTACGGGCAATTTCCACCAACTGCAGAACGGCGGCGGAGTCAATAGATTTCCAATCCATTAAAGTCAATATGTGTATTTTCACTGACTGCGGAACGGCCCAGCAATTCAGCACTTATATCGCGCGATCAAATGTGAATTCAAGTACGCAGATACGCAGAGCTTCTGTTTTTGCCGGATGCCGGAGAGCTCCGCAGCAACTCAGCACTTATATCTCGTGGGTCCTCGTGACTTCAGCTGTCAGTCACAGCCGCAGCCTTTCACAACAAATCAGGGCCTGGTGGGGATTGAAGGACGGCGGAGCACAGAGCCGACACGCAGCCGATCCGCAGTTGGTGGAAATCAGTGTGTTAGCAACTGGAAAAAACTGTAACAGTTTCTATTAAATTCCCTCTTTGGAAAGGCTGCGCGATACTCCTGCTGGCCGGAACATCATGCCTGATGAAGGTCGTGAGAATGAAACGTTGCTAATAAAATGTTGATACTCATTTGCAACTGATAGTGTGCGGGAGTTCCTTGTTTTTTGTAGATTTTTTTATCTACTTATTTGGTCTTTTTCACCTGCAGGTGTGCGATGGTGTTTGCTCACACACACACACACACACACACACACACACACACACACACACACACACACACACACACACATACATGTCTATATTACTAACAGGGGACTATCGCTCTACACTGGCCAAGAGGGGACTAGTGTTTCTGGTCATTTTGAAGAAACAAAAATGACATACAAAATTTTCTTTTAAGCTCCTTTTTCATAATATAACTTCCAATATGCATTTTTTTATTTTTAAAAAAACATGCCAAGTGGGGACCTGAAACTCTGAACGATCTCTACCTATACAAGTGGGGACTCTCATAGGCTGCAATGGAGCTGTGTGTGTGTGAACAGTGAAGTGAACTGGCAGCGAAGTCTGCCTTCATTATGTAACTATACAGTATATACAATATATATATATATATATATATATATATATATATATATATATATATATATATATACATAACCCATCAGTTATCAAAAAATAAAAAAATGATTTTTTTAAGGAAAGACCATTTAAATCTACAACGGGGTAAAAAATACAGACGGCCTGACGGCAACATTTCAAAAGCAGAGGCGAGAATATCCTCTTATCATTCATAATATTAATTTTCTTATTTAACGCTCTCTCTTCAGAGATACTTTCTAAGCTTGATTATGCAGTCCCTAACAATTTACTTGTGACTACTTTTCTTAATAATTTCTTCTGTACCTCAGTAGCAGTTCCATACCAACAAATAATACAGAATATCATAACACTTACAATGAAAGCAATATAAAACATCAGAAGCTTTATGTTGTGGTTATTGCTTTATTTGGCCTATTAATTAAAACTTAATTTCTACTCTAATAAAATCAATAGACATGTCATTTTTTTCTATTTCCTTTGTTTCTAGGATGTTGATGTACAGAGATATTAAGTGTTTGAAATATTGCTCAATTTAAATGCAACCAAACATGTGTCGCTCGTTACCATCCAACAGTGGACCTTTCTTGAAGATCAAATTCAAAACTTTTAAGTTGATTTGCTGCATCTGGTCATTTTGAAGAAACAAAAATGAAATACACAATTTTCTTGTAAGGTCTTTTTTCATAATATAACTTCAAATACGCAAAAAAAAAAAACTTAAACATGCCAAGATGGAATCTCAACTCTGAACGATGTCTACCTATACAAGTGGGGACTTTCTGAACGATCTCTACCTATACAAGTGGGGACTAACAATAGCCTGCAATGGAACTGTGTGTGTATGTGTGTGAACAGTTAAGTCTGTCTTTATTTTGTAACTATAATTTATTGCTACAACGGGGTAAAAAATACAGACGGCCCGGCTGTAATAAGGATCCACTGAAGGCAAGTGTAAATGAGAACCCAAGTGCAGTTTATTACAAACAAAAGCAAAGATAAAACAAAAACATGGTGTGGCATGAAAAAAAAACTAAAAAACCAGAACATGAACAAAGACTTACAAACAGTGGTCTACAGGAAACAATACTTTACAAAGACACATGGAAAACATGAGGGCTAAATACAAAGACTAATGACAAGACAAGGGACACCTGTGATGAACAGTGATCACACAATTAACCAATGACAAGACACATGGCAGGATCACATGACAAACAGGGAATCACATGACAGACATGGAAACATGACATGACACAAAAACATGACAAGAACAAACCCAAAATCGTGACACCGGCAGCAACAGTTCAAAATCAGAGGCGAGAATATCCTCTTATCATTCATAATATTATTTTTCTTATTTAACGCTCTCTCTTCAGAGATACTTTCTAAGCTTGGTTATGCAGTCCCTAACAATTTACTTGTCATTGTTATGTGCCATTGCACACACACAAGAGGGGATCTGCAACTCAATGTTATAATTATAATGTAATTATTATTATATTATTAAGATATTGCAACTGATAGTATTGGCTGCATATTAATTAAAACATAATTTCTACTGTAATAAATTCAGTAGACATGTCCTTATTTTTTTTGTTTCCTTTGTTTCTAGGATGTTGATGTACAGAGATATTAAGTGTTTGAAATATTGCTCAATTTAAATGCAACCAAACATGTGTCGCTCGTTACCATCCAACAGTGGACCTTTCTTGAAGATCAAATTCAAAACTTTTAAGTTGATTTGCTGCATCTGGTCATTTTGAAGAAACAAAAATGAAATACACAATTTTCTTGTAAGGTCTTTTTACATAATATAACTTCAAATATGCAAAAAAAAAAATTTAAACATGCCAAGATGGAATCTCAACTCTGAACGATGTCTACCTATACAAGTGGGGACTTTCTGAACGATCTCTACCTATACAAGTGGGGACTCACAATAGCCTGCAATGGAGCTGTGTGTGTGTGTGTGTGTGTGTGTGTGAACAGTGAAGTGAACTGGCAGTGAAGTCTGTCTTCATTATGTAACTATATATATATATATATATATATATATATATATATATATATATATATATATATATAGTATATGATATATTATGCCTTTTATCATTCATAATATTATTTCTCTTATTTAAAGCTTATTTTCTCTCTTCATAGATACTTTCTATGCTTGGTTATGCAGTCCCTTTAGGGTTTATGGGATTAATCAAACAGAAATAGCTCTTTAAGGTAACAATTTCAGGTGACTTATATTTAGTGTAGTGTAAAGCATACTTTATACAGTGAATAATGATTTTATTAATCAAAATGAACTTCGCGTCCCCAGTTGGATGGTAAAGAATGATACGTGTTTGGCTGCTTTGTACATTTCTTGCCATCACAAACACACTGTAAAGATTTTGGAGGTCAATCTCAAAATGTTATGTAGACTTGCTGCACTGAACATTTTTAGTTGGTTCAGTTGAAATATATGAAGTAGGGATGTTCATTTAACATTTTGTTTTCTGACTGACAGCTGATGCTTGTTAACCAGTCAGATCAGTTAACTGACATGATTTGAAGGTTAGATTAGAATTAAATGGAATTAGAATAGATAATAGTCTGTGACCGATTCAAATACCTCAAACATGTAGACTTACATGTGCAAATAGCAGCATAAACAACAGAACATGAGGATTCACACACCGTCACATCAAGCACCCGCAGTGCTTCTGTGAACACAGTAAACCAGAATAAAACTGTATATATAACTGTATATATAATAAATAGGCCAACTTAAATGAACAATTAACAAAACTAAAGTGCAATAAATAATAAACGCTTTAGGGTCTCACAACATCATTTTCAACTGAAAACTGAAAACGTTTTGGCCGTTCATTTCAACGAAAATGCCATTTTGGGGGCCTGACAATGCAAGCTTTTGAAAACGAGTTTTAAAGTGCAAGGTTTTGAAAATGATGCCTTTAACAAAAAACAGTTTAAAGTCAGTGGCGCGTTGCGCATGTTATTCATATGCTATTTTAAGGGCGCATGCTTGGCCATAATCAATGTAGCGTGTGCACAACATACACTTTTATTCTCTCATCTACACAGAAGCAGCAGTTCTTATTTTTGCAAATCATACATTATTACGATAGATAGATAGATAGATAGATAGATAGATAGATATATAGTTTATTATAAAAGCATACATCTAGCTTACACATGTACCCAAATTATCATACGCCTGTTTAACGTTTAACCGAAGTTAATTTGGGTGTGTTTCTCCATCCCCAACGTCCCTGACGAGAACGTCGGTCTCCTCGGCTGTGAACCGCTCCTCGCGTGCGCCTGGCAAATCCGCCGTTATAATAGGACTCCGCTATAGTACAAGCGCGCCTGCTCTC
This sequence comes from Leucaspius delineatus, assembly GCA_023718395.1. Taxonomy (NCBI): domain Eukaryota; kingdom Metazoa; phylum Chordata; class Actinopteri; order Cypriniformes; family Leuciscidae; genus Leucaspius; species Leucaspius delineatus. The sequence continues at coordinate 1,376,209 of CM043370.1, forward strand.
AAAGGGAATGTGAGATGACGCTCTGATTGGTTTATTTCACGTTACGCCCAAACCACACCTATGAATAATGAAGCTACTTCAGACCAACCCCTTTTAGATTTGCGCCGGGCGCAAGAGTCATTTATCCCGCCGGGAAAATAGCAACAGCGCCGAGATCCGCCCACAAAGTTACTTGCGCTTTGCGCTTTGACACTTGCGTTTCAGATCGTTAAAATAGGGCCCATTGTGTTTATTGTGCAATTTATACGCGGAAATGAGTTTTTACGTGTATGTGATACGCATGGGTGGGTTTAGGGTAGGTTTAGTAGTGGTGTGTAATATGTAATATGTATTATATGTTGTATGGTGCTGTAGGGTGTGCTGTAGGGTATATGCTGTAGGGTGTGTGTACACGCAATAAAGTGCGTATCATATGCATGTAAAAAACTAATTTTCGCATAAAACATTGCACGATAAACTATGCGTGCTATAGAGATGCATGTTCATGAGATCAGGCTGGTCATGCACAAGTATATAACATGTTCACATGTGTACTTATCATCAGGTGTTCACATGGTCATGAGTATTATGTGTTTGCCGTTGTTTTTTTTTACAAAGTGAACTACTGGCCTGGCTTGCATAATACAGCCCTTTTAGTGTTTATAGGGTTTGTTTGTAAACAATGTTATAGTTGTATTTAACAATATTTTACATTTTGCACGCAGTTGTGTAGTGTATTACTTTAGTTTGAAAATTACTTGCATTATCTTTTTAACTGTTAAATTCTCATTAATTTCTCTTTCATTATGCTTAGATGAGGTTAAAAAAAAAAACACAAATAACAGGTAGCATTATAACATATTTCTGCTGTTTTCTGTTGTTCAGAATTCACAGCATTTTATGTCACATGTTCATTGTTTACAGTACAGTACACATTTCCCCCCAAGTTTCCCCTTTTTATAGATGGTGATGAAACTGAAAGATTAATACCTGTATGTGTTCAGCTACATCTAATTGTTTTGATAGTATTTAATTTTTTAGATTCTGAATATATTTTAATATGGTATTACTGTAGAAGTGTTGCCAATGTCTGTGTCATTCAATGTTGTATTAATGCATTCAGTGACTACATCTTCCAAACTACATATTTCACTTAGACACAACCACTGCCAAAACTCAGACCCCATTTTTATACACTCTTTTATACGCTCAAAACTGTTAAACATAATTGAAAGATCTTATAAACATTGAGATCTTTCAATTTAAATGAATTAATTTCTCACTTAAACACAAAGACCAACAGAACTTGATTTATTATACAGGCTTATTTGCACATGCTTACATATTTTTCCAAGACTGTGTTATTTAATTTAAAAACCTAAGCTAGGCTGAAATGTGCAATATTTCTACCGTATACCACATTGATATATATTCTGAATATTCTTTTTTGAAAAAAATCTGAAAAATGAAGATATAACTAAACACATACACAGGTCTTAGTCTTTCAATTTCATCACCATCTATACAAAAGGAAATAATTTTGTACATTAATGTAAACATGAACCATGTAACATAAACTGCATTGAATTCTGAACAGCAGAAAATAGTGCATATTGCTGCCTGTTGTTTGTCTGTGTTTTGTTTTGTATATTTAATTTATGTTTGTTGGCTGAAACCTTCACAGTTCTGAAAGAATGACTTAATTTGAGACATGAATGATGTGTTCTGGTAGTTTTAATGCGTTTTAAATGTGAAATTAACTGCAGTGAAGCTGAAAGTTGGTTAAGACAATGGGAGTGAAGAGCTTTGGAAGAAGTGATAAGTATTGAGAAATACATACATTCTAATTTAATTTAATTAGAATATAACATTCTAATCTTGTCGGATAACAGATTATGATCGGGTTACAAGCATCCCCTTTCAGTCAGGGGAAAAATGTAATGATGCCCAGTATCAAGTGTAATTTAAGTCCAAAGGGAAACAAAGTATTTATTTTATTTTTATTACTGCCAATGTCTGAGAGACCACAACCCATAAGATTGGTCTTTCATTACAGAAAAGAGGGTCTCCACTTTGTTGCTAAAGTGAAAAATGTGTACCGTAATTGCTGCTAATATACAGTATCAAATCATGTTATATCATTTTATAATTGTATTAAAATGTGTACCTTTTTAAAAAGAACGGCAACATGTTCAAAATTGAAACCAAAGGAATAAATATAAGCATTCCCCTGACTTACTGCTGCGGTCGCATTATATTTATCTAGAGTCTAGATCATGTACAGTTTAACTTGTGTGGTGACCTGCAATTGTTACCTTAAAGCAATATTTCTGCTCTATTCACCCCCGGCCAAAAACGATCACCTCAGTTTTGTCTTCATTTAAAGACAAAAAGTTTTGAGCAAGCCAAGATTTAACCTCATCTAAGCATAATGAAAGAGAAATTAATGAGAATTTAACAGTTAAAAAGATAATTTATTTATTATTTATTTATTTGTTTGTTTATTTGGCAGGGACAGCGCACAATTCAGACAATTGCACCAGAGTTAGCTAACAGCTAATTTGCATCTGTTGTCCCTGGGCAGGTAGACAAAACAAAAGACTTAAAACAACCACTAAACAACAAATATACTACATAAATTTACAAAAGTACATATTATTCAAAATTGATAAGAGCGATTTGATGTATACACCAAATACAGAAAATACAATGCAATCATTAGTGGTGACACTCTTGTGCTGATTTTAGCCAAATTTTGAGGCTGGCTTTAAATACTGCAAAACTTCCTGAGTTTCTAATATTTGTGGGTATTGAATTCCACTTCTCCACTACTTTGACAGAGAAGACGGATTGACCAAAGGTTGTCTTTCTAAAATGCGGTACCAAATCACCCCTAGTTGATGCTCTAGTTCTACTGGCACTGCCACTGCCAGATAAAACTATGCATCCTCTAAGAGGAGGGGGTGCAAGATCATGAATAACTTTAAACATTAGACATACATCCGAATAAAATAAGAAATTATCAAAATTGAGAAGATTATATTTTTTCAGAATATTACAATGATGATAATCCTTAGGTTTTTTGTCTAATACTTTTAAAATTTGTTTATAAAGTGAATACATAGGCTTGAGCGTAGTCGCTCCTGCCTTTGACCAGGTTGTTATACAGTAAGACAAATGGGGAAAGATCATTGTGTGTACAAAAAGTTTTGCAGCAGACAGTGACAAATTATGTCTAATACTCTTAAAATTGTTTAGATTAAATTTAACAGTCTTGATGACCTTACTAACTTGTTTTTTGAAGGTCAAATTTGTGTCAATTATGATGCCTAAATATTTAACATGTGTCACAGATGTAATGACTTCACCGTTAATTAAAATATCAGGATTAACTGAATTATTAATCCTCGCTCTAAAATACATGCAAACTGTTTTACTTAGATTTAGGGTCAAACATGAATTTGCCAGCCAATCCGACACCTTACTCATCGAAGCTGTCAGTTTGGCTGCAGCGTGTTCTTTAGATCTTGCATGGGTAAAAATCACAGTGTCATCAGCATACATTTGGATGTTAACATCTGGACATGTTTGAGGGAGGTCATTTATATATATACAAAATAAAAGAGGTCCTAAAATAGACCCTTGAGGGACCCCTGAAATACAGTTTGCAAACGAGGAACACTTATCACCCACTCTTGTACATTGTTTTCTGTTAGTCAAATAGGATTCCATCCTGGTCATGGTATTAACAGATAAATTAAATTTAGAAAGTTTCGATAATAAAACGTTGTGATTAACGGTATCAAATGCCTTCTTAAAATCTAAAAACACAGCTCCAACGACACCGCCTTTATCAAGTAGACTTTTGATTCGTTCCACAAAAAAACAATTTGCTGTTTCTGTCGAGTGATGCTTTCGGAAGCCAAACTGCATCGGGTGCAAGGTAAATTCACCTTCATTTAAATGAGAGACTAGCTGATCATAAACAACCTTTTCGGTAATTTTAGAAACTATTGGAAGTATACTAATGGGTCTATAATTTGATATAAGAGTTCTATCACCTGTTTTTAAAATTGGAGTCACTACTGCAGCCTTCCAGGATGAAGGAAAATAGGATTTTGTTATTGACAAATTTATCAAATGAGTTAAAGGCTTAGATAGTATTAAGTTATAATTTTTCAAGAATTTTGCATCAAAATCAAAAACATCCTTAGACTTGGTCCCTTTCAAACAATCAAGTGTTTTCATTACTGTATATTCTGAGACATTTTTGATTGTGAAAACAGGGAAATCATAATTAGCTGATGTAAGTACTCTTGGTCTTAGACCAAAATTTCTGGCCAGGCACTGTACTGAGTCTACAAAGAATGAATTAAAGATTGTAGCTATTTCTCCTTTATCTTCTATCACTTTTGATTGTTCGTTTATTACCCAATTTTGAACAGATTTACGCTCCTTCTTTGTAATGCTATTAATATTTTCCCAAATCAATTTACTATTTCCCTTAGAGTCATTGATTAATTTAATAAAGTAATCAGCTTTAGCCTGCCTTAGATCTTTTACTACTTTATTTCGTAATTCTTGGAATTTTCTCCTATCATGTGGTAGTCCGGATTTAAGAGTTGCCTTCAATGCTAAATCTCTTTGCTTCATTAACTTCCAAAGATTCTCATTTAACCATGGCAGATTATATTTTTTACGTGGATGTAAGATTTTTTTGCAAAACTCATTTTTAGTCTCACTAACTCTGGTCATCATAATATTAGATGCCTTTTCTATATCATCAGACTGCAGAACATCATTCCAGTCCAAGTGCTTTAATTTATCCTCAAATGGACCGACTAAGGTTTTAGGTATAACATTAAAATAACTTTTACCCTCTTGTCTATAAAAGAATCTTTGTTTTGTCAATTTTCTAACAATTAAGGTCAGATTATGATCTGACATACCAGTTATCAAATTAAAATATTTTGTAATTCTCTCAGGCTTATTACTAAAAATAAGATCTATTTGTGTTTGCGATGATTGAGTAATCCTAGTTGGGCCTTGAATAATTTGAGCAAGATTAAACTGATCTGATATACTTTTAAGTTTTTTCCTGCTTGCTTTCTCAGCCCAGTTTATGTTAAAATCACCTAATACAATTAGTTCAGTCTTAGTACCAATTTCCTTTAATAAGGATTTTAGTTTGTCATAAAAAATATTATTAGAATTTGGGGGTCGGTATATACCTGTAACAATAAACGACATATGAGGGGACAATACAATAGAGACAGTAATGCTTTCAAGTTCTTGTGAGGAATTAGGATGCACTTCTACACATTTAAAGTGATTTCGAACATACAAAAGAACTCCACCTCCTCTCCCTAATTTTCTGTCTTTCCTAAAAATTTGGTACCCAGGTATAGCAAAAACAGTCCTTGGTGATGATTCAGTTAACCATGACTCTGAGATAAAAAGAAAATCTAAATTAGAGTCTATCAGCAAACCTTCAAGTTGCTCAGTTTTTGACACAATGCTTCTGAAATTCAAATGTCCACCAAGCAATCCTTTAGGTTTGAGTCGTTTGTCCCACAAGGCTTTAGTCTGATTTACTGGTTGAAAGAGTTCAAACTTCCTTTTAACCGCCATTCTATTAAAAAGTTCTTTATGTGTACAGTCACTCGGATTAAATATTGCGTTTTGCAGGGATACGTTTGAACTTACAGGTAGATTGTTGCTTTCTTGATGTAGTTCAGCAACGTTTGCAAACTCCGGTATATCCGACAACAGCGACTTTCCTTCGCAAACTGGTCCCGGATTAGAATGGACATCACCTGCCAGTAGAAGCGTAATCATCATGTAGCCGATCAGCCTGTGATATGGACGGTAAGATCTCAATGTTGAACGCGCCCGAGCTGGAGTTGGTATATTGGCCTCTCCGTTGTTCAGTACTTTAGAATATACTGCTTGATGACTCCATTGAGTGAACGTAAGACAATCAACCTGCCGCCGGGTACCGTCAGTTTGGCAAGACCAGCAGCAACGCAACGAGATCAACAAGAGAGCAAATGCGTAGGTGAACAAACAGCCTCTGTACGCCACGTCGCCAAAACATTTCCTTAATCTGGCACCGGGTATGGGGCTAGATTTATAACAAAAAACGTTCTTGTTAAAATAAGTCTTGTACTTGTATTTGACTTTAGCTGTGCAGACACCTGCAGCACCTGCCTTGCTGCCCGTCCGCAACGCCATATTGTTTTCTCATAACGGTGCCTATATGCAAATAATGCAAGTAATTTTCAAACTAAAGTAATACACTACACAACTGCGTGCAAAATGTAAAATATTGTTAAATACAACTATAACATTGTTTACAAACAAACCCTATAAACACTAAAAGGGCTGTATTATGCAAGCCAGGCCAGTAGTTCACTTTGTAAAAAAAACAAAAAAAAAAACCGGCAAACACATAATACTCATGACCATGTGAACACCTGATGATAAGTACACATGTGAACATGTTATATACTTGTGCATGACCAGCCTGATCTCATGAACATGCATCTCTATAGCACGCATTGTTTATCGTGCAATGTTTTATGCGAAAATTAGTTTTTTACATGCATATGATACGCACTTTATTGCGTGTACACACACCCTACAACACTAATCCTAACCAAACATAATACATATTACATAATACACACCACTACTAAACCTACCCTAAACCCACCCATGCGTATCACATACACGTAAAAACTCATTTCCGCGTATAAATTGCACAATAAACACAATGGGCCCTATTTTAACGATCTGAAACGCAAGTGTCAAAGCGCAAGTAACTTTGTGGGCGGATCTCGGCGCTGTTGCTATTTTCCCGGCGGGATAAATGACTCTTGCGCCCGGCACAAATCTAAAATGGGTTGGTCTGAAGTAGCTTCATTATTCATAGGTGTGGTTTGGGCGTAACGTGAAATAAACAGACACATTCACATTCCCTTTGAGAGCAGGCGCGCTTGTTCTATAGCGGAGTCCTATTATAACGGCGGATTTGCCAGGCGCACGCCAGGAGCGGTTCACAGCCGAGGAGACCGACGTTCTCGTCAGGGACGTTGGGGATGGAGAAACACACCCAAATTAACTTTGGTTAAACATTAAACAGGCGTATGATAATTTGGGTAAATGTGTGAGCTAGATGTATGCTTTTATAATAAACTATCTATCTATCTATCTATCTATCTATCTATCTATCTATCTATCTATCTATCTATCTATCGTTCTATCGTAATAATGTATGATTTGCAAAAATGAGAACTGCTGCTTCTGTGTAGATGAGAGAATAAAAGTGTATGTTGTGCACACGCTACATTGATTATGGCCAAGCATGCGCCCTTAAAATAGCATATGAATAACATGCGCAACACGCCACTGACTTTAAACTGTTTGTTTTTTTCGGTCAGTGGCGCAATTGTTTTCTAAACCTGTAAAATAGCATGAGGGAACGTTTGCGCCGGAACACGCCTCCTCTTTGCGCTGAACCGCCCCGGGGAGCGCAAGTGTATTTCTTAGTTAACCGACGTGCATCTGTGGAGGGAAAAGTCCGCTTTGCGCGGGTGCAAACTAGGAATGATACATGCTTCGCTGCATTTAGTGTGACCGGGTTGGAATGACATACCAATTTCACAAATTCACATTTATCTTGTTTACATGCAGATGGTAAAGGCATCATTTTCAAAACCTTGCACTTTAAAACTCGTTTTCAAAAGCTTGCATTGTCAGGCCCCCAAAATGGCATTTTCGTTGAAATGAACGGCCAAAACGTTTTCAGTTTTCAGTTGAAAATGATGTCGTGTAAACAGACCCTAAAGCGTTTATTATTTACTGCACTTTAGTTTTGTTAATTGTTCATTTAAGTTGGCCTATTTATTATATATACAGTTATATATACAGTTTTATTCTGGTTTACTGTGTTCACAGAAGTACTGCGGGTGCTTGATGTGACGGTGTGTGAATCCTCATGTTCTGTTGTTTATGCTGCTATTTGCACATGTAAGTCTACATGTTTGAGGTATTTGAATCGGTCACAGACTATTATCTATTCTAATTCCATTTAATTCTAATCTAACCTTCAAATCATGTCAGTTAACTGATCTGACTGGTTAACAAGCATCAGCTGTCAGTCAGAAAACAAAATGTTAAATGAACATCCCTACTTCATATATTTCAACTGAACCAACTAAAAATGTTCAGTGCAGCAAGTCTACATAACATTTTGAGATTGACCTCCAAAATCTTTACAGTGTGTTTGTGATGGCAAGAAATGTACAAAGCAACCAAACACGTATCGTTCTTTACCATCCAACTGGGGACGCGAAGTTCATTTTGATTAATAAAATCATTATTCACTGTTTAAAGTATGCTTTACACTATACTAAATATAGGTCACCTGAAATTGTTACCTTAAAGAGCTATTTCTGTTTGATTAATCCCATAAACCCTAAAGGGACTGCATAACCAAGCATAGAAAGTATCTATGAAGAGAGAAAATAAGCTTTAAATAAGAGAAATAATATTATGAATGATAAAAGGCATAATATATAATATATTATATATATATATATATATATATATATATATATATATATATATATATATAGTTACATAATGAAGACAGACTTCACTGCCAGTTCACTTCACTGTACACACACACACACACACACACACACACAGCTCCATTGCAGGCTATTGTGAGTCCCCACTTGTATAGGTAGAGATCGTTCAGAAAGTCCCCACTTGTATAGGTAGACATCGTTCAGAGTTGAGATTCTATCTTGGCATGTTTAAAAAATTTTTTTTTTGCATATTTGAAGTTATATTATGAAAAAAGACCTTACAAGAAAATTGTGTATTTCATTTTTGTTTCTTCAAAATGACCAGATGCAGCAAATCAACTTAAAAGTTTTGAATTTGATCTTCAAGAAAGGTCCACTGTTGGATGGTAACGAGCGACACATGTTTGGTTGCATTTAAATTGAGCAATATTTCAAACACTTAATATCTCTGTACATCAACATCCTAGAAACAAAGAAAAAAAAAAATAAGGACATGTCTACTGAATTTATTACAGTAGAAATTATGTTTTAATTAATATGCAGCCAATACTATCAGTTGCAATATCTTAATAATATAATAATAATTACATTATAATTATAACATTGAGTTGCAGATCCCCTCTTGTGTGTGTGTGTGCAATGGCACATAACAATGACAAGTAAATTGTTAGGGACTGCATAACCAAGCTTAGAAAGTATCTCTGAAGAGAGAGAGTTAAATAAGAAAAATAATATTATGAATGATAAGAGGATTTTCTCGCCTCTGATTTTGAACTGTTGCTGCCGGTGTCACGATTTTGGGTTTGTTCTTGTCATGTTTTTGTGTCATGTCATGTTTCCATGTCTGTCATGTGATTCCCTGTTTGTCATGTGATCCTGCCATGTGTCTTGTCATTGGTTAATTGTGTGATCACTGTTCATCACAGGTGTCCCTTGTCTTGTCATTAGTCTTTGTATTTAGCCCTCATGTTTTCCATGTGTCTTTGTAAAGTATTGTTTCCTGTAGACCACTGTTTGTAAGTCTTTGTTCATGTTCTGGTTTTTGAGGTTTTTTTTCATGCCACGCCACGCCATGTTTTTGTTTTATCTTTGCTTTTGTTTGTAATAAACTGCACTTGGGTTCTCATTTACACTTGCCTTCAGTGGATCCTTATTACAGCCGGGCCGTCTGTATTTTTTACCCCGTTGTAGATTTAAATGGTCTTTCCTCAAGCAATTAAGTTTTTGATAACTGATGATGTTCGTCATTCTTTTTTATTTATTTTTTGATTGTATATGTTTAACTATGCATATTGTGATCTCTGATGCCTGTGTGAACATATATTATATATATGTTTTTATGTGTTATTATATGTATACTGTTTTTATATGAACATAAAGACATACAAAATAAAGACAGACTTAACTGTTCACACACACACACAGCTCCATTGCAGGCTATTGTGAGTCCCCACTTGTATAGGTAGAGATCGTTCAGAAAGTCCCCACTTGTATAGGTAGAGATCGTTCAGAGTTGAGATTCTATCTTGGCATGTTTAAAAAATTTTTTTTTTGCATATTTGAAGTTATATTATGAAAAAAGACCTTACAAGAAAATTGTGTATTTCATTTTTGTTTCTTCAAAATGACCAGATGCAGCAAGTCAACTCAAAAGTTTTGAATTTGATCTTCAAGAAAGGTCCACTGTTGGATGGTAACGAGCGACACATGTTTGGTTGCATTTAAATTGAGCAATATTTCAAACACTTAATATCTCTGTACATCAACATCCTAGAAACAAAGGAAACAAAAAAAATAAGGACATGTCTACTGAATTTATTACAGTAGAAATTATGTTTTAATTAATATGCAGCCAATACTATCAGTTGCAATATCTTAATAATATAATAATAGTTACATTATAATTATAACATTGAGTTGCAGATCCCCTCTTGACAAAAAAAATGCATATTTGAAGTTATATTATGAAAATTATAATATATATGGTAAACCTTTATAATAACTGCATCCTATTAATCATTAGTTAAGCATTAGTAAACAGTTAAATCGTAATTCATAAAGCAGACATTAATAAGCAGTTTATACATACAGCTTTAAATGCTGTATTACTGATTTAGAAGCATATCTATAATGTGTTTAATAATTGTATTTTCATACTTTATTAATTATCAATTTATCATTTCTAAATGAAGTATAGCATTATTTACAAACCAGTTATTTAGGTGTTGTCAGTGATTCATAAGATCACTTAGAAAGTGTAAGTAAATGTTGTAGATTCATGAGTTATAAAGCATTTAGTAGTGGTCAGTTAACTATTTTGTGAGCTCATCTGAAGTGAGGACTAGTTATGCCTTGTAAATCATTTATAAAGGAGATTTAAAGACTCAGTTTTCTTCTAAACAGAAAAAGGAAACAAACACACACAGTGATACAGAACATAGAAATATTAACAGCCTTTAAATCTCCTTTATAAATGTTTTACAAGGCATAACTAGTCCTCACTTTAGATGAGCTCAAAAATAGTGAACTGACCACTACTAAATACTTCATAACTACCTGAATTACAGTAGAAATACATGTTAATAAAGCATTTATTAACACACTGAGTAACTATTACTATATGTCTGAATAATAAATATGTATGAATGTACATTTAAATAGTTTAATCATTTACTCACACTTTCTAAGTGATCTTATGAACCACTGACAATTCCTAAATAACTGCTTTGTAAATGATCCTATACTTTATTTAGAAATGATAAATTGATCATTAATAAAGTATGAAAATACAATTATTAAACACATTATAGATATGCTTTTAAAACAAGAATAAAGCATTTATATCTGTATTTATATACTGCTTATTAATGTCTATTCATTTATAAAACTTTATAAAATGATTAACTGTTTACTAATTCTTAACTAATGATTAATAGCGTGGAGTTATGCTATTATAAAGTGTTACTGAAAGCTCCAGTTAAACATCAGCTCTACAGTCTCAGAGCCTCTAGGACAGCAGCCATTCAAACAATAGAGAAGTGTGAACGACGTGTGTTAATGGGCCACTGCAGTTCCTGCTCCAGCCTACAGGAGCGCTGCTGAGTATGGACTTAAACACACACACACATGTAGGTCCCCACTTGGTCAAAAATGTAAAAAATTCACCAGAGCGTGTTTTAGCTGATTTTAACATGTTTTAAAGCATGACCAACAGGGGACTTGAAAAAAGTCCCCACTTGGCTCGACGGTCCCCTGTTGGTGAGTGTGTAACGACACCAAGGTCCCCACTTAGATAGGTAGACAAGTACACACACACACACACACACACACACACACACACACACTCTCACACTCACACACTCACACACTCACACACACACTCACTCACACACAAAATCTGACCCCATTTTAACTTTTGTAACTCAACTTAATTGGCTGATCTTTACAACTTGACTATTTATCATGAGATATTTGGCATTATTTCACACTGTATCCAGTATCCAGAGTTAGTTTGTAAGATGTATGTCTTGTTTTGACTACGTTTCCCATGGTTCTTTGTATTATTCTACTCCATGACCTACTTTCCCTGGTTGATTGATTAGTTGTTCTGTTTCAATTATCTCATTAATTTCCTTTGTTTCATCCATGCTTATATTCCCTGAGTTCTGTCTTAGTCTCTGTCCGTCTTCATCTATGTATAGCGTATATGAAGTGTTTTCTGGTATTATCTTTAGAAATCTCTTTATGCTAATAAAGTGAGTATATTTTTCATAATTAACAAGAAATACTAAATAAGTGTTAATAAAGGTGCTGACGAGTGATCCATGAGAGACAAACTTTTGTCTCATCTCCGTTTCTCCAGTTTATTCAGGACTTTTAGTCTGTTGATCTGTTTGTTTCTCCAATCACTGACAATCAGCAGATAAACAGAGGAGTGTTTATCACTGAAACTTCAGCATGAGAAGAAATCATTATGAGAAAGATTGGAGCATGACAGACCCTGGAGAAACTCTGTGACGAATAAAGAA